>JACXGI010002259.1:46105-76592 GCA_016801175.1 Esox masquinongy | reverse complement strand
GCCATGTCTTTAACCATGACAGAGGAAATATCGAGACCTTTAGAGATAACCAGATCTAGAATGTGGCCTTGAGTGTGTGTACGCTCTTTCACATGTTGAGTGAGATCAAAAGTGTCAAGTAGTGCAAAAAATTCTTTGGCATTATTGTCTGTACTATTATCTATGTGGATGTTAAAATCCCCTGTAATAATAAACAAGTACACATCCAGAACCAACAGGAACCCTTCAGAACCAACAGGAACCCTCAACAGCTTCTGACCCAAAACCTCAACAACACTCAATAGATGATAAAATATAGTATGACAGTGCCAGCACATGATGGATCTGATTTGTTTTGGGTGCAATATGTGTAATTTAATAACCAATAAACATTTCTGGCTGCACTGGTGAGAGTTGTAATGCAGAAATCTCTGGCTCTGGTATGACAAGTCAGCTGTAGTTTTCCACCAGTAGGGGGGGCTGACACCATACCAAAAGTTCAAGAACCTCACACAACATTATGGTAACACAGCTTTAAAAGAGCAACCAAGGGTTGGTGAAATTCAACTGATGCATCAAGACTGTCGCGTTAGCATTACATAGATGATTGTGTTAACATTTTTCAGTCTTCTAACAGACTTCTTCCGAGGTGAATCCCACACGCAGCTTTAGTGCCATCCATCATGATCCTGAGCAGGCCTAATGGATCAGGATGACGCTGTTTCTCTGAACTTCTGCCACACTACTTTCATGACTCAGAGTGCTTCTGGCATCGCTCACACCACCAGACCCCTCCACTGACACACGCACACACACACACGCACGCACGCACGCACTCACAGGCCTAGTTCTTACACAGTCCCAGGGCTTGTCTGAGAGCAACCTCTACAGTGTCTCAGTCCACCCCAGATGTTAATAAATTACCTTCACAAAACATTATGTCCCTGTAGACTCCTAATGCCATGATGTAATGGGGTTAAACCTAGAATCCTTAATTGAAACCATAACAAACAACAACCCTGCCTCTGTTTTGGTAGAACGCAGTGGAAATGGAACCACTTTTGACATTCATAAACAGAGCAATGGATGCAAGGACTCACCATCCATGATATGAATTATGGTTTAAGCCTTGTTTTCAGACTAATCCAAAAAAATGTTTATGAAATGGGATCTATGCATAGCCAAAGCAACTCTTTGTATATCCTCATTTTGTTCTTTGTTGATATAATGTTCTTTTGCATCTCTTTTGGGCTGAGCTATTTGCTATGATGTGGCAAAGTCTAAACACATGTATTTATTTATAACTTTAACAGGTTACAAGGATGCCGAATAGTAAGTAGAAAAATGATCTGAACAAAATGGACGGGTCTTGTTAGCATAATGGGTTTCAATGAAGCACTTCCCAACCTTCTTATAACAGGCATTACAGTACAAGCAGAACGTCTCAGGATGCTGGGAACAGCGGAACACATTTTCTACTTTTCAAATGCATGTCTGCTGTTGAGGCTGTTGTTCTTATCTACTGAGCAGTTTTACATTTACAGAATTGCTCTTCAAGTAATCCACTTGATTACATGTATTTTTTTATAAGGCTATATATTGTAAAACATATCCATTTAGATGTCTGTTTTTATCCATTTTTTATTTTATTTTTATAGTCCACCCAAAACTCTATACAGAAACTCCATAACACAGTGCCATTTTAAGAAAGACCACGGGATTTGCCGTTATGAGCTTAGTGTAAATAAAACAGGCTCCACTGCAAAACATGGGCGAGCGATGGGCAAGATGGAGATATCTCCACTCTCTTTATGATGAATGGTTATTTTTCGGAGATTTGTTTGGAGTAAAAGAAAAATAATCAAACTGTTTTTAGGCCTAGTGTAAACAGAACTGGATATGGGCTTAGGCACGAACCATGGTTTCAACTAACTTTGATATTATTGATCTCTATAAATATATAACAATTAAAATCACAACATTTAAACTAAAATCTGCCTTTTACTGAGCCATGGAAAAGAGCACCTTTTAGGTCACAGGAAATAGACTTCAGGAAGGGTTTACAGTGCCCACCTGAATTATTGGCACCCTTGGAAAATAAGAACAAAAAAGGCTGAGAAGATTTTTTGTATAAGCTCTTACACTCAAAAAAATCATATTAAGGTTACCAGAAAAAATATATATATTTAGCAAACTCCAGGCACTTACATTTGTGGTTTAGTGACAGCAGGTTTTTTTTGGTAACCTTTCAAGTTTTCTCCAACGTGTCTCAATGTAAATACTGGGGAGAAGTCGAGACATATCAGTCTAAAAACACCTGCTGACATTTATACCTTACTTGATAAATACTCCCTTCCTGACCTGAACTTGAGAAAGCTGGAAACAATTGAATTATGCTGACATTTTACAAGACTCTCTCTTTAATATCCCACTAGAACCCTGAGCAATCTTTGAGTCACTTGTAGAATGATTTAGTTTGAGGCTTCAAAAGTGAATAGAAACAAATTATGCCAATTTTCAATTTTTGACTCTAATCCTCTAGAAAAAAAAGCATTAAAAGAACATATAAAAGGAAATGGTCCCACTCATACTTGAATTATCTGGTGAGTCTTTCATCAAGTTGGACGAGGTGTACAAGAATTACTCTGGTGTCAGAATGATTTAAAAAGAGGGAAGCCCTCTCAATGTCATTATCAGACAGTGTCAACACCATTCGATTGGATGTCCTCCTGTGGCTGAATCACTTACTTATTGTGCTGCCAATTGCAACACCTAATATTTTCTTGAAAAACATCAGAACATGCTTGCTACTTTCATTTAGAATGGAAGGATTTCTATAATCCAAATCATTGTACTGCATTTACCATAAAGCCCTGGGCAATCTAATTTGAAACTGTATTATTTGACAGCTGAGCTCTGTTCATTTCGACAATGGTTTGAATGAAACAGCATTAGTCTGGAACTGAAGCTGCCGAGGAGCTGAATGAAATATCAACCAGCCTGTGGGCAATAGTACTTACTATATTTTTCTGATAATCCTGTAATCATGAACTAAATAAATTTACTATTAAATATGTGAAACTTTGCACAGATTTATGAAATAGAGAAGGCCTCTATTATCTTATCCACATTGCTTATGTAAGCCTTTGTCAGAAAAGGGAACCACTTTTTTTTATGTCTTTGTTACAAGGAGACGCTGTTCTAGTTTGACCCCCAAAAGAAGAGGCATTGACTCCCAGGCTCTGAGTCCTACACAATTCTCCCTGTGCAGCAAACACTGGACAAGTCAAAGCACCAAAGATTGGGACTATTTTGTCTGTGGTCTGATGGGGTAATACAGTTGAACTAAGTCAATGAGGCATTTACCGTGGATATAAAAAGTCTACACACCCCTGTGAAAATGCCAGGTTTTTCTGATGTAAAAGAATGAGACAAAGATAAATCATGTCAGAACTTTTTCCACTTTTAATGTGACCTATGATGTGAACACTTCAATTGAAAAACAAACTGAAATCTTCGCAGGGGAAAAATGAAAAATAAAAACCTTGCAATAACCTGGTTGCATAAGTGTGCACACCCTCTTATAACTAGGGATGTGGCTGTGTTCAGAATTAACCAATCACATTCAAACTCATGTTAAATAGAAGTCATTACACACCTGCAATCTTTTAAAGTGACTCTGATTAATCACAAATGAAGTTCAGCTGTTCTAATAGGATTTTCCTGACATTTTCTTAGTTGCATCTCAGAGCAAAAGCCATGGTCCGCAGAGAGCTTCCAAAGCATCAGAGGGATCTCACTGTTGAAAGATATCAGTCAGGAGAAGGGTACAAAAGAATTTCCAAAGCATTAGATATACCATGGAACACAGTGAAGACAGTCATCATCAAGTGGAGACAATATGGCACAATAGAGACATTACCAGGAACTGGATGTCCCTCCAAAATTGATGAAAAGACGAGAAGAAAACTGGTCAGGGAGGCTTCCAAGAGGCCTACAGCAACATTAACTGCACTAATTTCTGGAGAGTACTGACTGTGTGCTACATGTGACAACAATCTCCCGTATTCTTCATATGAATGGGCTATGGGGTAGGGTGGCAAGACAGAAACCTTTTCTTGCAAAGAAAAACATCCAAGCCCGGCTGAAGTTTACAAAAACAAACATCAAGTCACCCAAAAGCACGTGGGAAAATGTGTTATGGTCTGATGAAACCAAGGTTGAACTTTTTGGCCATAATTCCAAAAGGTATGTTTGGCGCAAAAACAACACTGCACATCACCCAAAGAACACCATACCCACAGTGAAGCATGGTGGTGGTAGCATCATGCTTTGGGGCTGATTTTCTTCAGCTGGAACCAGGGCCTTAGTCAGGGTGGAGGGAATTATGAACAGTTCCAAATACCAGGCAATTTTGGCACAAAACCTTCAGTCGTCCGTTAGAAAGCTGTAGATGAAGTTCACCTTTCAGCACGACAACGACCCAAAGCACACATCCAAATCCACAAAAGCATGGCTTCACCAGAAGAAGATTAACGTTTTGGAATGGCCCAGCCAGAGCCAAGACCTGAATCAAACTGAACATCTGTGGGGTGATCTGAAGAGGGCTGTGCACAGGAGATGTCCTTGCAATCTGACAGATTTGGAGCGCTTTTGCAAAGAAGAGTGGGCAAATATTGCCACGTCAAGATGTGCCATGCTAATAGACTCCTACCCAAAAAGACTGAGTGCTGTAATAAAATCAAAAGGTGCTTCAACAAAGTATTAGTTCAAGGGTGTGCACACTTATGCAACCAGGTTATTGTGAGTTTTTTATTTTTTATTTTTCCCCCTCAAAGATTTCAGTTTGTTTTTCAATTGAATTGTTCACGTTATAGGTCACATTAAAGGTGGAAAAGGTTCTGACATTATTTATCTTTGTCTCATTCTTTTACATCACAAGAACCTGGCATTTTAACAGGGTTGTGTAGACTTTTTATATCCACTGTATATAGATAATATTATGGATATGATAGATCATCTCACCATCTACTGTCTCATCTACTATATGATTGGATCATCTCACCATCTACTATGATCTATTATATAATAGGATCATCTCACCATCTACTGTCTCATCTACTAAATGATAGGATCATCTCACCATCTACTGTCTCATCTACTAAATCAGTGTTTCCCAATCCTAGTCCTCGGGTCCCAAAGGGGTGCACATTTTTGTTTTTGCCCAAGCACTCACACATCTGATTCAAACTAAAGACCTGATGATAGGTTGATTAGGTCAATCAAGTGTGTAAGTGGTAGGGCAATATTTAAAACAGGTGTGTGAGTGCTTGGGCAAAAACAAAAACGTGCACCCCTTTGGGTCCCGAGGACTAGGATTGGGAAACACTGTACTAAATGATGGGATCATCTCACCATCTACTGTCTCATCCAGGGGTGAAAATCTGATCTGAACTTTGGAGGGGACAATTACATTAAATTTTCTCAAGGGCAATTCTTGAGGAGGACACCAAAAGTAGTGCTGTAATACATTACTGTTTTAGTTTGCGCCATCAGTTTGCACGCTACTGTAGCTCTGCAAATTCAGCTACTGTGTGTGAACCCTACCAACACAAAACAAACTTACTGGATTAACCTCACATTAGCTACGTGCATTGAGTGCCTTTCAGACGGTAGACACGAACATTGTCACCTTGCCAGCTAAGAAACACTACATACACTGCATTGAGCTTCTGTCATTGACTCAAATTCAAATATCTGCCAACGCTGGTTGATGTTACTGTACCTTGCTAGCAAATGTCAGCTAACCTGTGATTCAATGCAACAAAAATGAAGGCTGGTGACGGTCAGAAATGTGTTTTATTGTACTGAGTGGTAGAAGTAAAGAAATGTCTAACATATCCTTTGTTTGAACTACTTGCTGAAAGTCAGCCACCAATGACAGACTCAGACTGCCAGATTCCCACCCATCCACTGTACCTGCACGATGTGCCACTGCTGAGGGCTGGGGGGGCAGTGGATCAAACCACTGTGAGGCAAAGGGCAGGGGGAGGGGGGGTCACACTTTTTTTAAACTTAAAAACGCGCTATTACGTGTCTGTAATCAGCACAAGTGCGTTCATTGCATCTTACCAAAATTATTGAAATAACATAGTTAAGTTTACAGTGATACGTTTGGGGGGACAAATCATAATTTTCCCCAGGATGGGGAGGTCGTGTCCCCCCCGTCCCCCCCGGGATTTCCGCCTATGGTCTCATCTACTAAATGATAGGATCATCTCACCATCTACTGTCTCATCTACTAAATGACAAGATCATCTCACTATCTACTGTCTCATCTACTAAATGATAGGATCATCTCACCGGGACATTGGCCATGGTGTGGTACCACCAGAAGAGCCGTGAGGTGATGAAGTAGGCCACCACCACGTCCACACTGTAGTGTTCATGGGCCACCAGGATACACACGACCCCCACGGCAGCCAGCAGCCAGCACACCAGGTGGTACCACCAGAACGTCCGCGGGGAATCTGGAGCAGGAGAAAGGGGAGGTCAGACTGTCTCTTAACGGGAGAAGCCCGGCGCGTGCCCGTGTGCACTTACACTCCTTGACGAACAGGTAGGTGAGGGTCAGCATGACGGTGTGGCCACTGTAGAGGAAGTCCCCGCACATGAGGTGGGAGCCCGTGATGGACAGGCCGCCCCCGGAGATCAGCTGCAACACACGCTGCATCTTAGCCTGCGAGTCTCCATATAGCTGGGAGAAAGAGGCGGAGGAGAGAGAACAAAGAGGGTAGGAGGTGGACATTGGTTTGACAGTATCCGGGCTTCGCCCCGAAAAATGTGAATTACAAAATGTGAATCTGAGACATACAAAACGTCACTAGATCTCAAAAAAAAAAATATGTTGCACTGCGTTCACCTAAACCTGTGTTGTTGGACTGAATCGTACCTATCCAATGAAATTCCATTAAAACGCTCATCTCCAGTGACATCACATTAATCTCCTTTGATCTCTGCAGCACATTACCCGTAAAAACCTCAGCCTACCCCTCGGGCGCACATTTCTGAAACTCATGCAATAACGTTCAGTGGCTTGGATTCCCATCCTGGGTCAGAAATTGCTTTTTCACAGGCAGCTCGAGCGCGCGCAGGCAGCTCAGTACTCATTCCAGACAGATCCAGTCTGAGAGCCACACTTACCTTGGGGGCACAGGTGAAATGGTTGCCGGGTACAGGAAGGGTGGTGATGTACATGGTGACACAGCGGTACAGATAGAGGGTGCCAATCAGAAAGAAGAACCTCCGACCCGCGATTGACCTGGAAACCCGCACGGGGGAAGTCAAAATAAGAGATTTCCACCAAATAGCCCACTTCTAAAAAGGCCCACTTCTCATTCTGAAATACTGGCAATGACATTTTTTCCGCATGCTGTAGCACTGAGTGTGGCCTTAAAACCCAGTAGGATTGTCTAATACTGCACAAGCGTGAATTTTGCCTAGCCTTTGATCTGAGACCAGGCTACATTTTGACATGCATGAGGAAAGGCTTTGACACATCCCCAGATAACTGATCTCTTACTTATATTTGAGGAAGATCCACTGAATGATCCAGATCCCCACCAGCAGCATGCCGTTGATCTCCGTGACGGTGAACGCCCACTTGACCCGGTCGACGTAGTCGAAAAACTTATCCGGCAGCGGCGGGCTGCTCTCCTTCTCCGGGACCCTCTCGTGGACCGCCGTGATGACCACGGTGGTCAGCACCAGGTTGAAGAGGGCGTAGAAGAATGCGACGGCGGTCTTCCACCACTCCGCGGGCAGCCGGTTGCCCTTGGCCTCCGGCAGCGAGATCTTGACATAGTCCCCGTGGTGTCCGATGACTTTGCGGAGGCACTGTTTAGCCTTGCAGGCGTCGGGGTCGTCCAGACCGTTATGCCCATGTTTAGGGCAGTTGGCGTTGGGGAGGACACCGAGGACTCCAGCGAGAACCCCTCCCTCGCCTTCCATGCCCGGGTCCAGGTGGGAGGCAGTCGGGTCCACAAGAGCCATCGTTCAACACGGTCTAAGCGCACGGCGTTGCCGAAAAAGAGCGCTCTGGTTTACCCAAAGTCAGCTAGTGCCTCAGAGGACCGTGGATTAATAGAAAATGTTTTGCTGGTTTTAATGTATTTGGTTTGACTGAGGCAATAGTATCCCCCCCCTGGGGAAAGAAAAGACATGACAAGAAATCAGTTTCACAAACTACAGATATAAGCTGATACGGACATAAGCCCCTTTCCACATCACAGGCAACAAGGGGAGCCATTGTGGGTCACTGTGTGCTTTACCCCCAGTAGGAACGAGAAAGGGGACACTGGAGAGATGAGCCGTAATGGATGGATGGAGGGTCTGAGGATAATCGCTGGCTAATGTTCCCTCATTTTCTTCAATTTCACTGGATACGGACATCTCTGTTGGAAACCTTATGGGTCATTATAATTCCCATTGTTGGGGAAACGACAAGCAGGCACACGGTAACTTGCACTAATATCCACCAACATTACATTAGCATTGGACTGCTGAATACACACAATACCCTTAATAATACCAGATGACCACCTAAAGTCATCATTTGGAAATGCTAGTCTGTCTCTTTTGATGTAGGGACATCAAATATTCCATCACCAGTTTCTGTTCCGTGATGGGCATACAGTTTACATAAAAAGTATCATCCCCTAAACAAATGCCAAACAAATGTCCAGGCAAAGACATTACAATTGTTTCAAAATAGAAAGGACGATGCCATATTCAGGTAAAAAAAATGTGTGTGTGTGTGGGGGGGGGGTGAAATGTGATCCTTAAAATAGTGACAACATTAATTTTAAACGAACCGTTTAAAAGTACTGTTTAAAGTTCGGGACGTTTGCAGTTATTGAAAAACCCGCCTTGACGTCACTGGAGGAAGTCAAGCAACCAGATATATATTGGCAAAACGCCATTGGAGCAACTGCAGCGACAACAAAGTTTTGTTCTGTAGAAATATACATAAGTACTACAAATATAAATGCATCTCTCTTCAGCATCACAGGCGTTAGACTTGGACATGATCAATACAATCACTTCTCATTTACAACATTGTAAAATGTCAATTGGTGGCTATAACTCTACTTGCTTTGTTAAATAGACCAAATCACCATCTAAAAAAGAAATGTCATGAACTATCATCAGACTAGAAAATGCAGTCAAATGTAGACTCTGTCTTTGAGCTACTAGTTTTTCACAGTATAATTTATTTTGTCAACAGTGCGACAATAATACAAAGCTTTGCTATATTGACCTTAAAGTGGCCGTGAAGCTAGCTGGAATTGACAAATGTCCAGATCAGGGCAGTCGCTTTACCCAGTTAATTACCGTAAAAGAAATATGGTGGCAGTTACAGTATCCGAATAACATTAAACCCAATAAATGTAGCTAAGGAAATCTGTAAAACTGCAACACAAAACAACATGATATGCCAACAACGGATAAAACAACAATAACAGATCAATTTTAGCGATCTTTTAACAAGTACTGGAGCAGCTATTAAGTTTACTAGCATACAAGCTTTATGCCTAAATAAGACGTCGGTGTGTTCATAAAACAGCAAGGATATGTGTTACTTACAGATGGCGACAACATATGGGTTATATATACTTAGGATGAGATCAAATTCAGGATTATCGATCTGTAGCTACTCGGCTAGTATAATTAGCTAGCTGTCAACAACAAACTACTTCCTGTTTTAGACGTTTCTTCTGCATTTAGAACTCCTAGAATTACGAATTAGCTATTGGAATTACGTTAATATACACCGCCCCAACAGTCATCATCTAGTAGACACTGACTGCAGAACTCTTTAAAAGCTTCCAAACATTAAATGGGTACAAAAATCTCTGGGGAATTATTCAATAAAATGTTTTGCAAACTTTTTTTTAAATGTTTTTTTAACCGTGTCATAAAAAATGTGATTTCTTACTTTCAAATTAATGGTTTATCACACTGTAATCATGCAAAGAGTGACCATTTCTTTCGGGGCAAACGTTTTTAACCTATTATTTTGTTTGGGTCATAATTTGCCCATGCCTACTCTAGACCATGGTAAGCAAATCAGTGTTGTGTACTGTATATATACATATCTTAAAATTTGTTTCCAAATTGCCAAAATGATTAAACAGAGAATGCCCAGCGCCAAAAGACACTTAGGTAAATAAATTATGAATGTTCTAGTTCAGATTTTTTTTACAATAGAATTTGCAGGAGATATAAAATGTATAATTGATTTTTTAAATATAATTTCAGACATTTTATGCTTTATTGGAATGGTAAATCTTCGTCATGTTGGTTCACAGACTAACTGCAACACAGTGTAGTTTAGTGGTTGCTCCGTAGCCAACCGGAAGGCCCTGCAATGGGCGTTGAAAACCACCCAGCACATCACAGGTACCCAGCTCCCAGCCATCGTAGATCTCTGCGCAGGGCACGCGGCATCACCAGAGACCCTTCACACTTATGCCACAAACTGTTTGCCCTCCTACCATCGGGCAGGCGGTACAGGTTTCTCCGGAACCGCTTCTCGCATCAGCAGGCTCAGGAACCGCTTCTTTCCATCTACTGTAACCCTGATGAACTCTGTGACCCATCACTAACCATACCCCCCCTTGTACAACTGGACTCACTGCCTTACAAAGTCTGATAAGGACTATTGTTACATTCTATTGTTACATACACACGTCTACCTCAGGAACCTCATTGCTGCTATCCCTGCATTTCAGTTGCACATGCTACCCTACTCCTTCAATTTGCATCGATTGCAAACTCAGAATGCCATTGAGAATTGCCACTTATACCCGCACAACTATTTATCCCACTTGTACATACTTTATACTTAATACTTGTAAATTTTCTCCTCTATTTGCTTCCATTGCACATTTAGAATTGCCCTATGTAATGCATTTGCATTAATTGCTCATCTATACATTCCACTTGTATATACATATACTTAATACTTGTAAATTTTCTGCCCTCCTCTCTTTGCACTTCTGGTTAGACACAAACTGCATTTCATTGTACTGAACTTGTTCAATGACAATAAAGTTGAATCTAATCTAAAGTTCCCATCTTGGCTTGTGTGCCATTACCCTTTGTGTCATACCCCATGGATTAATGTTTGGAGATATGGGAAAGTAAACAAAGATTGCTTGAAAGTAAATAAGATGATTGTGGGACAGACACATAGTGCTGCCACATGTCGATCAATGGAAGATCCCTTAACTGTAAATGATTCATGAAAGGTTGAATGGACACACCAAGACAATACTATACTGTATACTGTGGGATATAAACAGGGAGGTGTTCAGCCGATGTAGGCAACTCAAGTCTGCTTTTACTTTTACTTTATGTCTGCTAGTTATTTGCCTTCAAATGGTGTCCCAGGTCTGAATAAGTGGTTGATTAAAAGCGGATGAAAACCATAAGTGTTTTGTCCCTCTAGGACTAGGGTTGAATAGCTCTATTCAGCTTGAATAATGTTGACAATAAAGTCTATCTAGCATTTTATTCTCTCTCTCCTAATGTAAACAAGCCCTTAGAGGTACGGTAAAGAGAGACAGACAGAGATGAAGGAAAGAGATGGGGCAAAGAGAGGAGGGAGTATCTGTGGAATGTCTCAGAACCTAAGGACTTTGTCATACAAGGAGGGCCTGCCAATCAGAGGTGCTCCGCACCGATGGACAAGAACACACAACCCCATTGTAGGACCTACTCATGCAGGTAAAGGACCCTGGACCTTCAGTCTGACAGTAACACACAAACATCATGTGTGCAGCAGAAATGTTCATATGCAGTTACATATACTAACAAACACTACACAGTATTTTAAAGCTACTTTAGGCAACAAAAGAAAGGAGCCCAAACCATCGCTTATCCTGTTAGTGAATCTGGCTTGATTGAAGATCTTGAGTTATTCAGACACATCTAGGCTATAATCTCAGACTTCAAGGTATATTGGCTGCATCAATCTGCCATGGGGTGTATTGATGACTGAGAACACAGGTATATTATGACAATAATAATAACACAAAATGCCATTTAGCAGATGTTCTTGTCAAAAGCCCCTCACAGTGGATAATAAAATATGTTTTACATACGTGAGAATGTGCATTTTACATATGGGAGAATATGCATTTTACATATGGGTTGCCCCAGCACACACACTGTTTAGAAGGCTGTTTGGAAGGTTGTAAGGTCAGCCCAACACACCATCGGATCAGGCAGCCCATTTACTAGAGTATTTAATGACCATCACTGGGATGGAATAGTATTTATCTGATATTGTTTGGATTTCCATGTTATATTAAATGTACATCTGGAAACAATGGGGACCTTCTTACTAAGGGATTATGCTAGCACAAGTTGTGCATTTACGCCCAGGTAACTTTGGCCTTTTAGCGTGTACACAAAATTTGAATAGCAAAGCAGAATACTTTATACTTGACCCCAAAAAGACACTGATCGCTGTGCAGTAGAAAAGGGTTGTTATACTAGTATTTCAGGGCAGCATGAACATGAACAAAAATGGAACGGACAGACTGGAAAATGTACTTTAAATACAGGTCTCATCTCTGCCTGTGCCTGCTCTCTACCTCTTTTCCGTTAATGATGTGAGTGCGTTTCAGGAATGGCCTTTCCCACCCATTTTCTTTCACTTCAAAAGCTTCTGCCGCCTTTTAAGAGCTCCATTAATATGTCTCCCTATCTCTCTGGCTCCCACAATGCATCTTTATGACTGTTAATTAAGGATGCATACAGAATGTCATGTTGACTTACAAACAAAGGGCATATCAGAAAAGGAAGAGAATGTACACGAAATAGAGCCGCTGGACTTCACTCCAAAAGAGCATCAATTTCCTCCAAATCTATTTTGAAAAGTGAATGTTATTGCAATTTTAGATCTGGTTTCAGTTAAAACAAATCCCTTGATCACAAAAGGTTCACTTTCTCGTATATAATTAGGTTTGGAGTGGATGGGTGTGAGCAAGAGCTACTTGTTTGGCTGTTGGTCTGGACATTGCTCCATCAGAAATCCTAAATCAGTGAATTCCCCAGACAAATAACCCCATCAAATGCAAGGGACAAATTGTTACTTTATAAATACATCACCCCATGTCCTCTCCTTCCGTAGCACTGAAGCTTATCCTCAATGTTTTCATGTGTCTGTAGAGCTGAGACTCATCCTCGATGTTTTCATGCTTCTTTAGAGCTGAGACTCATCCTCAATGTTTTCATGCTTCTGTAGAGCTGAGACTCATTCTCAATGTTTTCATGCTTTTGTAGAGTTGAAACTCATCCTCAATGTTTTCATGCTTCTGTAGAGCTGAGACTCATCCTCGATGTTTTCATGCTTCAGTAGAGCTGAGACTCATCCTCAATGTTTTCATGCTTCTGTAGAGCTGAGACTCATCCTCAATGTTTTCATGTTTCTATACAGCTGAGACTCAACCTCAATGTTTTCATGCTTCTGTAGAGCTGAGACTCATCCTCGATGTTTTCATGCTTCAGTAGAGCTGAGACTCATCCTCAATGTTTTCATGCTTCTGTAGAGCTGAGACTCATCCTCAATGTTTTCATGTTTCTATACAGCTGAGAATCAACCTCAATGTTTTCATGCTTCTGTAGAGCTGAGACTCATCCTTGATGTTTTCATGCTTCTGTAGAGCTGAGACTCATCCACAATGTTTTCATGCTTCTGTAGAGCTGAGACTCATCCTCAATGTTTTCATAGTTCGCTAAATGATATTTATCAACGACAGGTCTCCCAATGCTCCCTCAAGGGTGCCCAGAGACCATCTTGAAGGCTAAAGGTCTATAATTCTGAATCTGTTTTCTATATTTTTCAGAGGACATTGGAGATACATATTTTTTTCTTTCATGTGTAGCAGATCTCTGCCTGTATATTTAAATAAACATGTAAGTTCAACAGAATCTTTCCACCAGGTTAGCTAATTTTCCGTCGTCCCTCCCAGCCGTGAGTACAGTGTCATCTTCCCACCCATCCTACTGCTTCACCCAGCGTCTACAGGGACGAGTGGTGATGGAAAACTGGCAGCGGAAACCTATTCCACATGTTCACAGACAGAGTAATGGAGGGCTTGGCTTACTCCACTCCCTATGTTAGCTGCTAGCTATTTCTAGAGGAGCCACCCCTGTCGCCCTGAAGGCTGTACTTTACTCTAGAGGGGCCCCGCCAGTGCTGCCACTGTTTCTGGGGTCCACATACATAATGACATGTTACACTGTTCCAATTCACCATCAAAGGAATTGGTTAAAAATACAGCAGAGTCACTACCAGAAGTGACCCAGCCCTGTGGGGATTGGAGCGCTTTTATTCTGGAGTGAAGGACATGTACGCTGCTGTGTAGCAAGGTTTTCAACATAATTAGAAATTAAAGATAAACTGAAACAAACACCCTCATAATGCTACATTTAACCTACGTTTTAATTTATTTTTCTTTTTTTTCCTTTTTTCCCCACACACAACGCTGCTTCTTCTGGTCTTGCAGACACTGAAACACACTATTCAAGACTTTTCCAGTACATGCTAAAATCTGTTATAAAAGCTGTTACATGTAATGTCAGAGAATATATTTCATAGGGAGCAGTGAGTGGATTTATGTTTATATGAGAGCAGTTAATTATGCATGTTTAGACAGTGACGCAGCAGATACAGGCCTCTCTGGAACCCCTGTTTTTAAAGGCAACAAACAACATTTCTGTTGGTGAAGTAGGCAATACTTTTCTCTGTTTTCAGCATCAGAACTGCGTATTTCTGACTTCAAAAAATAGTTGTGTGGGTAACTGGCTAAATTACACATTATATTATTTGTTCTTTCAACATGTAGTCCATGACATTTTAAAGATGTATACATTATACTTCTTTCAAAAGGTAGCTGAGATGTAGTGGATTATTTTTACAGAGTATTTTTATTTTTATTCTAAGGGGAGCTTTAGGTAAATGTAAACTTCTTTCAATGTGAAGTTATTGGCCGTTTGATAAACTCTGTTTTATAAATGTTTGCAAACACTAAACTAAATAGCGAGAACAGATCACTTTGGGGGTCATATGTAAACCCAAATGTGGAATTTAGCCCGTTCAACACAAAAACAACGCTCCAATTCAGAATAAGGCAGGTCTGATTCCCAAAAGGAAAGTATTCCTGACCTCATCTGGACCTGGCAAAGAAGTATTTCACTACTTAAAACAATGTCTAGATATAAATGTAAACTACCTCAAAGCTACTCCAAAAGACTTTTAAATGACTAGTTGAACTAAATGTAGTTCTTTAGTCTGCAGCATTGAAAGTTTGGTTGATTTGCCTTGTAAACAAACACAAATCTGAATTCCAACAAAACCTCAGACCAGTGCGATGGGATTTTAATACTCTTTCACGTGCAACAACAAGGAATCATTGACAGGACAACCAATACCCTATACAGTAAACGTATACCTTAGAAGGCCAATATAGGCATGTTTCGGATTGACTAAAACCACTCTGTAACGCCCTAGTTAATTAGCCACGCACGGGTGCGCGTCTGCTTGTAATTTCAGGGTATTGCAGACTCATAGCACTCCAATATTACAGGGGTGGGTCTGTGTCTGTGAGCCCAGCAGCTGGTTTCACCATTGACTATTTAGCCCTGGTTAGTCAGTAGGAAATGGGCCCCCCACATGCATAAACCACAGACTTCTGAAATGGGCAGGAGACCAGGCTGAGGAAAGGGTTCCACCAAGGACTTCTAATTTGAAGGGTTTCAAGGTCTATAGTGTCTCTTGTGATTAAGAGAATGGAAGCCCATTTGCAATTGCAAGGTAACATCTACTGTGCCTCAATGGCTTGCATGTGATACTCTATAGGATTGTGCCAAAATCCAAGTAAACAGGAAAATACTGTCACAGTGGTGCAAGAACTGCTTCAATGTGCCTTGGCATACAGTAGATTCTAGAAGTGTCTGGGACATAACTGAAGGGACGCAACACCATTACTACAAGAAAAAGTCCATGTTGTGTTATAATTGATGGAAAACATTCTCAGGGCCTGCTACAGAATCTCTCGTAAGTGTTCAGTGAGGTTGAGATACATGGTCCGAAATACAGTTTCAATTGAGTTTAATTTCCTTATTCTTCCACTGTGTTTCCATTATTTCTGCCAGTTTCCTGTATATTACAAGCATGGTTAAAAATAGCATTACCTGTTGAATAGTGTGCATTGTCTACAGAATGTTATCTCATAATGTATGAAGGAAACTGCTCTCTTGCCATTGAAACAGTACGTCCTCATGACATCATCATTCCATGCATAAGATAAAGCTAATCTTGAGCAACTAGCGTCTTCGTTTCCTTAAGAGTGAATCAAAGAAATCCTGCTCTTAAAAAACGTTTTTATCATTTCTCATCACTCTACTGTCACCATAAGAACAGTCCGACAAAAGAGTCTGATACCTGGTTAGCAACATTCGACTTCCCATCTTTATTCCATATGCAATTCATATGCATACAGAACATGTATTTGGCAAAAATGCATTTGAAATAGAACATAACGTTGACTAACGTACCGATCTTGGTCTGGATCCTCGCAGATACGCAGCTCGTTCTTTCTGCGTTCAAACTCCTACTGTGTTTACACGGTTGGAATGATTGCTGTCTTTGAGCGTGTGCTCCTCCCAAAGACACATACAGTCACATTGGTTCAGCCCCTCTCCATTTTTACAGTACAGCCACAGATAGCTGCAGAAACTGTAGCCAAAACATGTTCTGCTTTTTTATTTAAATCTATATATTTAGCATAAATATATTTAACAGCAAGCAGAGGCTACCATTGTTTCTCTTATCAAGTGGTAGACGATAGGCAACCGCAAGAACACATCAATTCAAACATTTTTTGCTTAGCATTTTTAAATCCATATGAATATATGCAAATGAATATGCATTTCAATATTATTTCCATACTTTAAATAATTAATAGTAAACTACACTAAAACAATCACGTAGCAAACATCAAAGACACGGTTATGCTTTATTTAGGTCAGATTGTTCGCCCTTCAAAAGAGGTAGGCTAAGCCTTTGCTTTGCCAACTAGGCCTAAATGATTAAGAGAAAAAGGCTATTTATTCCCAGGCCTGTCCTGTAATGAGAACATTGAATAAGTACGTATAGCCAGCCACAGTTCTTTGATGTGGGAGTGGGCGTTTTCCACAGCAGGCTTGTCTGCGTGGGTCTCCCTAAAAACATGACAAGTATACATCTTGGTGGGCGTGGCTTATTCTAAGCATAGTGCATTCAGGTGAGTTACTGGAATATCTACAGATAAAGCAAATTTTACAGATTTCATAGAATATCACCGTTTTATGCTTGCTGAATGATCTATCAAAATGAAAATGAATTAGATGACATGGAAAGTTCGGCTTTTAGCACCATCATGATATAGCCTACCCGGCCTCTTACCGCCACGCTAGCTACTGTACCATTATTTTCAAAAGAAACCTGAATTTAGATGTTTTTTTAATTTAATATCTGTCATCCCCAGGCCTGAGCAAGTGATCCAGTATGTAAATCCTGTGTGTAAAATTTACTGAATAGTGCATTCAGATTTACGTTTTCAATTGACGAGAGAAAGGAGTAGAGTTATTCAACAGATGTGCTAAGCATAGCTAAGTATGTTTTTAATTTTTTATTTATTTTACCTTCATTTCAGCAAGGGAGGTCGTGCTGAGACCAATGGTCTCTTTAATGGAGGAGCCCTTCATCGACACAAGTTGTATACTAATAGTGTATGGGGAGAACCACCCCCGAAAATTACCGATGTATAATAGAGCAACTGCGTATTCCTTTGCAACGAGAGTATGGGCAACCCCCCACCCCCCATACTCATACTCTCGTCTAATGAACGCAATTCATTAGACATATTAAAAATTAAATGATACGCTGCGGCAGAGAACGCGCACGGATCGGACTGCGCTGGATGTAATGAACAACCTCAAGTTCCGCCTTCGAGTGAAATGCCGTGTTTTATTCTAGTCGATTCTACATGTCGAATCACTTTTCACAAGGACTATGTTTGATTATGGGTGTGGACATATTTCGACTTGAGACCTGTCGTTACTCGTTGGTATAGCAATGATATTGAAGTATTTTACAGGAAATTATTTCAGACGACAGTAAGTCAGACGACAATCCTTCTTGACCAATCAGATGAGAGCGTGTGATGAAGTCAGAACACCCAGCCACTTGATGGGAGTAGTACTGACGCAAACGCAGTCTTCTGGTTCTAATCTTCTGAATGAATGTTTTGCCGCATAGATTTTTGTGGAAATGTCTATAGTTCAAATGCTTAATGTTTTTACACATATTATGAACACATGATGAAATAGATGCTTCATGCACTAGTGTTTGCTGTAAAGGCCACTGTAAAGGCGCAGTTTTTCCTCCAGAGTTTTTGCCGGTACTTATCTGCATTCGGTTTCTTTGTAGATGAAATACTCTCCACTCTTTGACGATGTCAAGTAGCTACACCCATGCCATGCAGCCACCCACTACTGAAAATAATAATTGTTATTGTGTTACTACAATGTGTAGGAGGCAACCTCAGTTTTCATCCTGCGCTTAATCGGTTTTATTCATGTCTTGCGGTGACGGACACCTGTGTCTGGGTGGTTTACATCCCCGTGTGGCACATCACCAAGAAGCTGATTACTTTAAACTAATTAAAAACACATGTCCACCTTTTGCTGTGGATAGTAAAAGTCCCCCTTTAAATGTGCAATAGTTTCATGCAACACAATGCCACGAATGCTCAGGTTTTAAAAAAGCATGCAACTGGCATGTTGACTGCAGGAATTTCCAACAGGACTGTTGCCAAAGAACTGAACGTTCACTTCTGCGCTTCTGTACCAGAAGTCACCACCAGGGTCGTTTTAAGAGAATTTGACCAGCCTTGCAACTGCAGGTAATGTCACCCCGCCAGCCCAGGACCTGCACATAAGACTTCTTCCCCTGTGCGATCGTCTGTCCAGCCATCTGGACAGCTGATTAAACTGTGGGTTTGCACAACGGAATGATTTCAGCACAAACTTTCAGAAATCTCAGGGAAACTCATCCTTAGGCTTCTCGACCTGAGGCTCTTGACCTGAATGCTGTTAGGTGACTTCAATGGCGAAATGCCATTGGTCATCTTCGAGTGCCAAAGGCACGCTGGAGAAGTGTTCAGTTGTTGGATAAATACCAGTTTCAGTTGGACAAGACAGTAACCCAGAAAAAGTATTTGAAATGGTTGCATGTTGCATTTTTATTTTTGTTCACTGATTGTGTTCTTACAAATGAGTACAGAAAACCATTGTTGACCCTTTTGACTTGAAGAAAAAAAGTCATAATATTTTTATGTATATTGTAATTTGAATTAATCTTAAGCAATATAACAGAAAATATATAAATAATTGTGCACCCTTTCCTTGATTTCAACCTAATTAATCAACGTAAAAAAGTTATGGATTTTACTCTTATTCTGAAGGGAAATCCTTCACCCGGAAGTGCTTATTTATTCTTGTCTGCCTCACAACGGTTGTGGCTTCCTGTTGGAAATTACTCCATTCAAAGGTATTTACCTGTTCTTGAAAGGAATAGAAAACGAGTTAATAATTTATTATTACATTCTAGGTAACACAACCCCTTTACTAGCGAGGAAACCTTTCATTGTGGACCGTTATGGAGACATCCGGCAATTCTCATAAGAAACCGAAGCTGAGCAACGCTTCCAGCGAGAATTGGGTAAGTTGATGATTATACATTCACGCTCCCTCGACCAACGCCACGTCCACCAATGTTCTGCAAAAAAATGAGCAGTGTTCTCTTAGTCTTGTCGGCACTTTCTGGTCACACTTAAGCATTTATGGCTGTAACTAAATGCTGCTTCATCTTAACTACGCGGAATAGACGTGTTGTTAGTTTTAGAGAAGTACAGCTGGGTACCACGTCTTGACACCAGCAATACAGACAGCCATTTCTAACTGTCTTGCTGTACAGCTTCTTATTATACATTGCAGAGGAATGCAGTTCCAGAGATAGTACAGTATGACATTTCTGCCAATAGACACATCTGTACTTAGTGTAGATCGTTTTCTAACTAGTTAAGTAAATGTCTCTCCTGTAAATTAACTGACAATCCTGTGGATCAATATAATTTCTGAACATTTCCATAAGCATGTAATGGTGAAACAGAGGTGTTTACCAGTGTAATAAAGTAATACAAATATTTTCATTATATATAATGTTTGTATGTATGTGTATATACTATATTTGTGTGTTTTGGGGCCCTTCCAAAGTTGCATTGTGATGCTCACTATTCCACCACCAAAGTCTAGGCTTTCGTCGGGGCTGTTCCATGAGCATAAGAATGGCTGCTAGGTCCTGTGGGATGATCTGTTGTAAAGGCCAGGGGGAATTTGTGGAACTGTAATTAAACCAAAGAGGAAGAAGCAAAACTTAAGACATTGCAAAACACTTAAATTTAGGTACAGTCACTCAAATTTCTTTTTTTTTTTAAATTAAAATTTCTTTGTAGAGTTCTTGTGGACAAAGAAATATCACATTTTAAATGTGCTTTAAGTGTGTATAACCCACAATAAACACTGTGTGAAATCCGAAATATTAAAATAAAAAACAAATCAAAGTTCGACTTTCAACACAAGATTTTACTGGCCCCGCAAAAATACATGAACCATGTCGGTTTTGTTGCTGATTGCCACTTTGTATTTTGTATTAAATTCTACCCATTTTAATGATCATCAGTCCTGCCCACCAGCAAGCACAATGTTACATTTAAATAGTTTTGTATTTAGTCTTAAACTTCACACATTTTTACACCTTAAAACAATTTGGAGCAACAGTGCATGTAAATGTACACCTGCTTTGCTAATAGCAGCTACTGCCAATCCGCCCCCAACGTTTTTTTTTGTCATAATACAGTTTCTGACCTTTTCAGTAGGAGATATAACTGCCCTGTCCTTGACAGTAGGACGTATGTCTGTTGCGAAGTCGAAGCCACCGTTAGTCCTGATGGTTCCTTTGTGTCTGGGGCTGTGTCTTTGTAATTTGATATACAACTAATGGACTGAATGACTGTGTAACTGTCTTTCCAGGGAATGCAGAGAGCCACTAATGTGACTTACCAGGCCCACCATGTAAGCAGGAACAAGAGGGGTCAGGTAGTGGGGACGAGAGGTGGCTTCCGTGGGTGTACTGTCTGGCTCACAGGTATGCCGAATGACCACCCCTGTTTAGTTAGCCTGGATGACCACTCTGGTTTAATTAGCCTGGATGACCACTCTGGTTAAATTAGCCTGGTTGACTACCCTGGTTAAATTAGCCTGGATGACCACCCCATTTTAATTTGCCTGGATGACCACCCCATTTTAATTTGCCTGGATGACCACCCCGGTTTAATTTGCCTGGGTGACCACCCTGGTTTAATTTGCCTGGGTGACCACCCTGGTTTAATTTGCCTGGGTGACCACCCTGGTTTAATTTGCCTGGGTGACCACCCTGGTTTAATTTGCCTGGGTGACCACCCCGGTTTAATTTGCCTGGATGACCACCCCTGTGTAATTAGCCTGGACGACCGCCCCGGTTTAATAACCACTGTTTAATTAAAAGCTTCTGTTTTCTTTTGTCCTGTGGCAGTATGTGACATGGTGTTGAGGAACAGAACCTGGATTTGTTTTTTTAAAATATATTTTTGTGTCTGGATCAGAAGGATGTTTTTGGAATATTTGAGAAACAAAGCTAACACTGACCCAATGCTAACACTGACCCAATGCTAACACTGACCCAATGCTAAAACTAACCCAATGCTATTACTGGGCATTATAAATAGTTGCTTACGTACAATGCTAATATCAACCCACCACCATTCCCACTAGGTCTCTCTGGGGCTGGAAAGACTACGGTGAGCATGGCCCTGGAGGAGTATCTGGTGTGCCACGGCATCCCCTGCTACTCGCTGGACGGAGACAACATCCGCCAGGGCTTGAACAAAAACCTGGGCTTCAGCCCCGAAGACCGCGAGGAGAACATCAGGCGCATAGCCGAGGTGGCCCGCTTGTTTGCCGACGCAGGGCTCGTCTGCATCGCCAGCTTCATCTCACCTTACGGACGGGTGAGTGGAGTGGGGTGGGGGGGGGTAAAATGGACACGTAGACATAATACGCTGTTACTTCTAGTGTGCTAGTCATTCCCAGTGTCCCCGGTAACGTGCAAAGGGCTCTGCGACATGATCACCTGGAGTTAACTAACCCCCTGAATGCCGCCCCGTCCTTCAGGATCGCGTGAACGCCAGGAAGATCCATGAGGCCGCGGGACTGCCTTTCTTTGAGGTGTTTGTTGACGCGCCTCTTGACGTGTGTGAACAGAGGGATGTGAAGGGCCTCTACAAGAGAGCCAGGGCAGGAGAGATCAGAGGTGACCAGGACACACCCACACATACATCCTAGCTGTTATAGGGACGTAGCCCGTTCAAAGTTTAAATTCAACCGTCAGTGTGAGTGTTGGAGAAATTAACGAAAAATTACAGTCGCTGTACAGTTGCCACAAAACATGTTTTGGTCTGTGTTCTAGCCAAACTAGCCGACATGTTTTAAAGGCCTGTTGTTGTGTTCTTTGTTATACAAAGAATCAAATTTGACGCTGCTTTTGGTCAAGACTAATTGTAAGATAAGTATCACTGCCAAGTGGTCCACCTCTCTCACTGAAGCTGGCTCGCTTGCAATTTATTGGAGCTAATTCAAGTGTGTCTTTGTTCGGTTGCGTATGAAATATCCGGGTGTATTTCATTGAGTAGGTCCTCCTTTCCCGACGTCGAGATTCTTTGCAAACCCAGATATTACACAAGTGTTGCAAGATCCAGCTTTTTGGAATCGATGGATGAGTCGTGCCCAGAGTTGCCACTATCTGCCTGGTGGCCCACTTCCTCCTCCCCTTCTTTCTCCCATGCAAAAGACAGTCTCAGAAGTGTTCCCAAAATAGATACCATTTTTATACGGCAGTACTTTATAGGGGACTGTTGTGAAATGATTTTGGAACTGAATTAAAGTTGTTGGCAGCTGTCACCACCACAACAACAGACAACTGGCCTGCCCTTGAATTCCTTCTGTCGGTCATACACATGTGAACCTAATGGCTATTAAAAAAAAAAATCTGTTAAAAGGACTGCAGTTTTAGCATTGAGGTGATAAGCTATTCATCAAATTCCTAAATTACATATCAACATTAGAGAAGTCTGAAAAATGAAAGTATGAAAGAGAAGGCATGTAGAGTATTCATTCCGACAAGAACTGAAACGCGATTGCCTGTCTTTAGCTGTTTATCAGATGTGCTGCGTCATTTCAGTCATGCATCACACATCGGAGGTCAGTGAATCTTGAAGACATTATAAGGAAGCTGTTGCTGGGTTAGTCTAGTGAATCTAGTCCAGTGCAACATCTTTAGCTCTGAGCTGCAGGCATGAGACGGTTTCCTGTGAGTGGTGTTTCCAGTTCTGTCCATTAGGACATTGCTTTAAGTCACAGAATTCATCCCCAAAAAAAGCCTGTATAGATTTCATTTAGTGGATAGGCCCCAGCGTTTATTCAAATTAAGAAATAGCATTTTTGATTCGATTAACTTTTCAGCTACTGTCGATCATGCCATTTGAGTGATTGATTCAGGTATTTCATTGACTATTTACTGAATGTTTTCTCCGTGCTTCGTATCAGGTTTCACTGGGATAGACTCTGAATATGAGAAACCAGAGGCCCCAGAGCTGGTGCTAAAAACGGACTCATGCAGTGTCAACGAGTCCATACAGCAGCTTATCGATCTGCTGCAAGAGAAGGTGAGCAAAAAACAATGAACTATTTCATTCATTCATGCACGAGGTTCAACGGGTTAACAGTAATTGTATTACCAACCAAACGCCAAGGGAAATGTTGAGGTGTGTCGAGACTGAATCCTCACTTGATTAGAAGATGGAGGTGGCTCAACCGAGCAGAGAGAAGAGGAAGCTGAAGATGGAATTCAAATGCAATTCTCAGACATAATGCGAAAGAACGCCTTGTTTTTAAGTCAACAGGGTTTAGGGTTAGCTGTCTGCTTTTGCGTATTTTGTCTGTAGGAAACGTTTCAAAATGACCCTATTGATGTACGCAAAATCCCATGAGTGTTAGGGGTGTTAGTTCAATCTCAATTACGGCCGCGCCTCATTGCAGTAACTCCTGGCAGGCTTGCGAAAGTCAGAGCTTGAGAAATGTGACCTCCAGAGGACACCTCACCAAGCCGTTCTGCTTCTTACCATACTGTTTGTTCAAGCAGTCATTCTCGCCAGCGCCTGGAGAAAAACCCATTTACTCACCAGCTGTCACGATTGAGCTTGCAAGTGCCCAAATTACCACAAGAAGTAACTAATTTGTGAGGGGGCGAGGCAACTGTGTCCAACACCAGAAGTCCATCTTCTTGCCTGCAACTCCCAACCGTCTTGACTTGGCTGTCCATGGCAATTGCATTTGACAAAAAAAAAGCCTTCATTTATAGGAAGGGAGGCTGTGTTTATTTCATAAAATGAAATTGGGTTGGGGTTAAATGTTTTTAAATACAGCGTTTGCTGGCACCGGATGCACTTTAAAGTTGTTCCATGCGCGCTTGGGTTGTCTGGGTATGGCTGGAACAGGCGGTGTTGCCGCTTGTCAAAATTCCTTCCATAACCAACAGCGTTTACTGCTAAAACCATCTTTTGGTTGGTGTTAACTACTCTACCAGACCGGCCTGGAATTTTAAATGATCATGTTTCTCAAATATTTTCACCCCTTGCTAAGTTATATTAAAACGGTAAATTTTCAACTATTTCAGCGTAGCAGTGTGCTGGCTTTGACAGGTGGAAACTGCTTAACACCAGACATTTTTTATTTCCACCAGTAGAGGGCAGTGTCTCCCCGGTTTCGAGGATTGACACATCTCACAAATGTTCTTTGTAACGGCTTCTTTCAAATCCTTACATTTTAATGACAACCTGCCCCTTGTTTTGCCCTGCCGTTTTCTGCCCACCCCACTGATGCTGGACTGTGTGTGTGTTTGTGCAGGATATTGTCCCGGTGGATGCCTCCTATGACGTGAAGGAACTGTATGTACAGGAGAACAAGCTGGATTTGGCCAAGGCAGACGCGGAAACGCTACCCGCTGTGCAAATCGGAAAGGTAAAAATAATAGACGCCATGAAGGTATTTGGAATGTGTGTTATATCTTTGTTATTTCATATGTCGGCGGTCCATTGTTAACGTGCGTTTGTGTGCGTGTGCGTGTGCGTGTGTGTGTGTGATCAGGTGGACATGCAGTGGGTTCAGGTGCTGGCTGAGGGTTGGGCCACGCCCCTTAATGGTTTCATGAGGGAGAGGGAGTTTCTGCAGTGTCTGCACTTTGACTGCCTGCTGGACGGTAAAGACAACATCTCAGCCTTTTCTCAGTCTTTTCCTTACATTCTTCTCATGTTCTTGTCCTCTCCCCTCATTCCTGCCCAAAATGTCAGCCTTTGTGTGACTTCTCTCTTTACGTAACAGTTAGTGTTGGAAGGTTATGAATCTGTGGGAAATTCAGAAGGGTTTCTCTCACGGTGAAGTTAATGAGTGGGTGTTGTGTTTGGAAATGGTCACTAGGGGGAGCTGGAAGCTCACAAAAGGACATGGTGGAATTTTTAAATGGGTTTTATTTGGCCGAAATCAATCCAAAATGACCAAATATGATTAAAGAAATACAGGGCTTATCTTACCATTCTATTATGTTGAGTAATAGTGATCCTTTTACACTTGAAGGGATATTATTTCCTGAGAACCAATTTAGTCCACACAGTGAACAAAATATCCTGTCTCCAGTCAGGCATTCAAGATGGAGCACTAAGTACAGAGAAATAAAGAGAGCAAAGTTGAATGGTGATGTGTTATATACATTTTCTCCGTATATAAATTTCTACATCTTGACAGCATTGTGGGAATTGCATAATTGATGGACTAATAAAAAATAGTTTTAGGGTAAATGTTTCCGTTACTTAGTATTTTCGAGAACACAACGAACCAATGCCTTTTCAATTGGGATGAATAAAATCACTGGTGTTCTCCTTCTATTAATCTCGTTTCAGCATTGGTGGAACTGTGTAATTACATGAAATTCCCATGAAGCTTTTGAATTTTCAAAAACAGAGTAAATTTGCCTGCCGCTGCACCGCTCCATTGACGTGTGTCTGTTGCTTTGCCGCACAGTTGGCGCCATTGCAACTCTGGTTCAAACCCTGGTCTCCGTGTTGGGAGAGTGCCCAGGTGTCTGCCGGAAGGCGGTGCATGTTGACCCAGTGGTGTTTGTGGTTGATGGGGTGGGTGTCGGGCTGGGTTGCCTTGTCTCATTGCCCTCTAGCGACTCTGGGCAAGCTCAGTTTTGGTTCTTGTCTAGAGAATGTGCTCTCCTCTGGTCATCTGGGTTCTGGCAAGAACATTCTGATTAAGCGAGGAGAATTCGAAGAAGCAGAACGGACTGATTTTTCGATGTGGAAAACAGGTCTCAAACCTCAACTCCAGAATCAGACGAGTTGTTTTTAGAGCGGGTCTTGTTTGATTTTTTTTTTTTTTTTTGCTTTGATATTTTTTTAAGGTCCATAGAATGGATAGTTCATCCCAAAGTAAATAAACAGAACAGAACCTACGTGTGGTGTTTATTTGAGAGAACGCTGAACGAAATGTGTCGACGTGCAAACTTCCGAATCTGGTTTCGAGTGTTTGTCCCAAAAGGGAAATGTGAGCGGTGGAAAAAGGATGAAACCTCAATATTGATTGCCACCACAGACCATCATTTCTCTAATCCCGTTTCATGATAGATGGGCTTTTCCAGAGCTCTAGAAGCTTCCCCCCCCACACACACACACAATAACAACTGAATTAAACGCGACTGCGTACAATTAAAGCACTTTGTCCGTGTTGAATAACAGAACAGTTGTAGTTTATCTACCCTTTACCCTTCCTTTTTACATCGTTGTAATCTGTCCCTGATTTGGACACCCGCAGTGTTTGTGGTAGACGTGGACATGGGCATTGTCCCGGTATCGGACTTTGTGGGCTACATCTATGTGTTGTGTCTGCCAGCTCCTTGTTGGTCTCGTGGGCGTGTGCGTCATTAAAAACAGCTGTGTGCGCTGGATGTCGGCGGGGGCCTGAGGAGCGGAGGGATTTCTGGCAACAGCGTCTTATTCAGCGACGCGCCACCCGGCCCAGCATGGATGTGGAAGGTGTGCGGGTCACGCTGGTTTAATCAAGTTTAATCAGGCACTGTGCGACTCGGCTCGTAAAACACCTGGAGTCTCTCTTTCCCGTCGTTTGTCCGGTGTTCACCATTCACCTCATATCTAATACTTCATATTCCCTTACCTGGGATAGTATGTGATAGGCAGGCTTTACTCTTAAGTTATTGTAAGAGGTGCTGGGGCTGTGTCTGGTTTCTGACCTTTCAACTTATCCCTTCGTCATGGTAGGTAGTCTGATTTGGATTTTAGCTGTGTCCCAATGCGGTAAAAACCTTTTCACCTTTTTCTGTATTTCACAATAAATGACTTAATATGCGAGGTGCAGTTGTGCCGCTCCATCAACCAACACCCTCGGTCCCCTAGGGGGCGTCATCAACCTGTCGGTGCCGGTGGTGTTGCCGGTGTCGGGGGCGGACAAGGAGCGTCTGGACGGCGTGACCGCCATGGCCCTGGTGTACGAGGGTCGACGCGTGGCCATCCTCCGCAACCCAGAGTTCTATGAGCACCGCAAGGAGGAGCGCTGCGCCCGGCAGTGGGGCACCACGTGCAAAGACCACCCCTACATTAAGGTCAGTGGTTCATTCTAGACCCCCCCTACATACGGTCAGTGGTTCATTCTAGACCACCCCTACATTATGGTCAGTGGTTCATTCTAGACCACCCCTACATTACGGTCAGTGGTTCATTCTAGACCACCCCTATATTACGGTCAGTGGTTCATTCTAGACCACCCCTACATTACGGTCAGTGGTTCATTCTAGACCACCCCTACATTACGGTCAGTGGTTCATTCTAGACTACCCCTACATTACGGTCGGTGGGTCATTCTAGACCACCCCTACATTACGGTCGGTGGGTCATTCTAGACCACCCCTACATTACGGTCAGTGGGTCATTCTAGACTCCCCTAGATTAAGGTCGGTGGGTCATTCTAGACTCCCCTACATTAAGGTCGGTGGTTCATTCCAGAGACCCCCAACATAAAGGTCAGTGGTTTATGAAATGCATTGGTTTGACTAAAATCTGAGGGCATTGCGGAGTTAATTAAAAAGGGTCTCTGTTTTTGTCATTTTGACAATAACTGGACTGAAATGACAAACATTCCACTAAAACTTTTAGATTTTTAGTCAAAATGACTAAGAGTGGACTAAATTTAAAAAATGCAGTGCCAAATTAACTCTGCACTAGAAATGGTTGTTCTCGACTGCCCCAAAAATAAGCTGTCACAAATGAAAACTATCTTAAAAGACTCCTTCGAGCTTGACCACATATTTGTTTTACTATGAGTTCCTTTTCTTTGTTTTGCCAAAACCCTGGTGCTCATGACAGCTTCCGGTGACAGTTTGTGTGACAGGGAGCTGCCTTGAAATCTTCACACTTCCCTCAACTTGGTTTATTATGGTTCTGTCATGGCCCCTGTCTCCGCTCCAGAGACATTTAAAATGTCCCTCTGATGGGTGTTTTTTCAGTTCAGGAAGGTTTCTGAGATGGTTACTATTAACTAAGCTCTTTAATAAACACTTTCCCCACATACAGCCCAGCTATTTAACTCTGCTCGTGGCCTTGTGCTCACGTGTACACACACACACACACACACACACACACACACACATACATACATACATACATACATTTTCACTCACTCACACACACTCATGCACACACCCACCTACTCTTTCACTCACTTGTACTTAGACACACACACACACACACACACACACACACACACATTCTATTTCACTCGCTCACACACTATTTCACTCACTCACACTTTCTCTCTAACACGGACTCTCACACACACACACTGGCTCTGATTGAAGACAGATCTTGCATTGCCCTTCTCCTCATTGCTGCTTAAGGAAAGACTGAATACAGTGGAGGAGTTTAGGGCCAAAGGAGCCGCTTTCTCCTGCCTTCGCCTGTCAGAACGGCTTGTGTAATCGCTCCATCCTGACGGACTGCCCTCTTTTAGCACGTGTTTTAGTCTCTCTTGGTGCTGTCTTTCAAATGAACCCCTTCAAACGTGCAGTGTATTTGCGCACGGCTTTTACAAAGGCTGTCTCTGACTTGGAAATAGTCCTGCCGAACACTGACACATGCACACCCTCCCTGCAGCGCGGGGAACCACCCAGTTTATCCCTTCTGAAAATACCAGAGGGAAGGCACCAGCAAGAGTTTGAATCAACATTTAATTTATTTGTTGGGGCTGTGATAGGCTTAATGGTATTATATCAGTGAAAGCTCAGACTTAATGGTATTATATCAGTGAAAGCTCAGACTTAATGGTATTATATCAGTGAAAGCTCAGAGTCTTAATGGTATTATATTGGTGAAAGCTCAGAGACTTAATGGTATTATATCAGTGAAAGCTCAGAGACCTAATGGTATTATATTGGTGAAAGCTCAGAGACTTAATGGTATTATATCGGTGAAAGCTCAGAGTCTTAATGGTATTATATCGGTGAAAGCTCAGAGACTTAATGGTATTATATCGGTGAAAGCTCAGAGACTTAATGGTAATATCGGCGAGGGTTCAGATAGATTAGTGAAATGGCATCCTGAAATGATCCGCGTTCCCCTGCAGCAAAAAAAACAAACAGACGCCAGCCGAGTCATAGCTAGGCAAACCTGGAAAAGTTGTGACCATGAAGGATTGTAACCATGAAGGACAGTTGTGAAATTGCGCTTTTGAAACTCTACCCAAGAGGCTGATAGCTGCAGTAGCTAGCTGGGGTTATTTTTGCGATCTGTCTCGGGCCAATTATATCTCCCATCTCCCATTATTATGGATTATTGTGGGTTTGCTTAAACACGCAGTGACACACACAGACAGTTGTGGTACAGGAAGCTGGGAGCCTTACTCAGCCTGATGACTTAAACACACGGAACCGACACACACACTCACCCCTGTGGCTTCTATTAAAACCCTGCCCTCTTCACAGTCATTGGCCGAGAGTGTCGAATCAGAAAGCCTTATAGGCTGCACTGTTTAACTCAAGCTGGCACTCTGTTTCAACCGTGTCTTAACGTTGAACAATCGTCAGCGTCTCCGAGATCCGTTCTGGATTAGTGTTCGGTTTCAGCAGTTGTCCGTCCACCAAGAGCGCAGTGATCGGTGATCCTCTCGTTCT
>JACXGI010002259.1:34764-46005 GCA_016801175.1 Esox masquinongy | reverse complement strand
CTCCACTTTTTCCTGTTTACTCCGGGCCGGGTTGTCGGCACGTCGGGAGCCTCCATGACGGGGACTTCAGCCAGAGAGCCCTTGTATTTGGGCTGTGTGTGTGGTATCCTCAACGTGGACATTACCATCATTTAACATCAGCATGATTAAAAAAAAAAAGAATAGATGTACTTTGTTTTGAAATGAAGCCCCAGTTTCCCTCATGTTTGTCTTTTGCGTCGACAAATTAAAATGATTTCACTGCTGAAGTATGCAATGATTTTTGTCCCCAAAAAAGTTAACATTGGGAAACTATTTCTTAAGAGTATTTTCTAAATGAGCTACATTTAGCAGGACAATTACCCTAAACATACTAACGTAGCTACCAAGGAGTTTTTAAGGGCCAAACTGGGGAAAGTTATTGACTGGCCCAGGTCAATCACCTGGCACATGTCACATCTGTTTCACTTACTGAAGACAAGGAACAGAATCAAGCAAGAAGTCAAGATGGCTGGAGTACAGGCCTGGCAGAACATCAATATGAAAGATGGCCAGCAACTAGCGTTGTCGACAGACGGGTCACAAATTAAAGGAAAAACCAACATGAAGTGTCTCAGTAAGGTGCTGGGCTACGAGCCGCCTTGACACAGATTCTATGAGTCTCTGGAACTCTACTGGAGGGATGGATCACTATTCTTCCAAAAGATATTCCCTGGTGTTTTGATCATGTTGATAGAGAGGGTTGCCTAACACTTGGAGACTGTTCTCTTGCCATCTTGATCCAAAATCGAGGTCAACTGGGCCTGCTCGGCATTTTTATAAATGCCACAGAGCATGATGGGATGTTAATTGCTTAATTGAATCATACAGTACATCTGTATGGAAGCATCTACATTCATTATGTTCCTCCACTCATTTATTCAGGTTTTTCCTTTAATTTGTCACCTGTCTGTATGTGTCACAGATGTCACTCAGAGGATATGTACTAAACATGACTTTTGTTGTACGTAATGTTCACCAGTTCAAAATCTTGCCTACCTCCTGGGGAGTGTTCCTATATTTCCTATAGTGATCTTCTTCAGCCTACCAGGCTGTTTTCAATGTCTGAGCGCATCAGTTCTGTTCTTAATTTTAATGACCCATCGTATTTTTTTTCTTCTTCTTTTTGTTTTTGGTAAGCCTATGGTTGTGGTTATTTTTTTTTTTTGTTTCAGATGTCTGTCAGATTTTTTAGCCTTGGCATTCATTGATGGCTCTTTGGTCCTCATGTTGACAGACAGCAGTAGCAGGCTTCAGAGGCAAACACGTGCCTAGAATCGGGACAGGTCACTGACAGCCCCCGTGTCAGAACTGAAGGCATGACGGAACACACCTAACTAACCAGAACCACATTTCAAGCAAATTGTCCCAATACTTCTGCTGCCCAGAGAGAGGGGGACCCAGTTAAAACTGTTGAAACCCGTATGTGCACAGGAGCAGAATATCTATACTTCAACCTCATAGTTATTTCAAATCCGGAGGCCTCTGTACTGGTTGTCTCCGTTGTGACAGAACATTAAATTTTTTTTTTTCCATAGATCTGCTGTTTTTCACACTGTGATGTAACACTGCAGCGAAGGGGCGGGGCTTGTGAACTTTTGACCTAGTTCTAGGTCTACATTGGACAGTTGGTCCAGATTTGGGGCGGGGACAAGTGAAACGCACGCCCATCAATTGACCCGGCCCTGTGTACTCACCTCACAGGACACTCTTAAAGACTTCTGACACGGGGCAGGCCCGGTGGTTTCAGTGGTGCCAGTACGGGCCCAGTAAATGCCGAGGCGGACCGACAGTTATAGCCTGAAACAATAGCTGGCTTTGCCTGGGCTTAGTACTCCCCCGGGGACGTTAGAATAATCTTGTAAGGGGAAAAATCGCTTCAATGTGGTCCATGAGCTAACCAGAGATGGTGTCTCGTTGTGGAACACATAGAGTCATCATGTCTTCCTCTGAGCTTTTTCTTTGCTTCTTTTCCGCGAGTCGATAGAACAATGCGGTGAATGGTGAGCAAAGGGGATTCTCCGCTCTTCCTCACTGTGTTGTTTGTGGGCGTCTCTCGCTCAGCATTTTTGCATGTTTGTTTTTGTAGTTTTTCCGGCACTGTTATTGACTTATCCCTAATCCCGGCCCACTTGCGGCGGTTGCCTGGTTTTGGGCAGTGGGTGGGGGGGTGGGGTTGGGTTACTGTGGAAACGGTTCTTGATGGATGTCATCACCGTAGCAACCCCCCCCATGACAATTTAGTGAACGAAAATTCTGTAACATGTTGCCACTGCAGGTTAGACAAAGGTTAGGCGACGAGTCTAAGACTATTGCGGGGCACATTCTATCTAGACAGATTTCTATTCAGTCACAGTTTGCTGTTCTGTTTTTGAAACCAGCTGGGTCTCAGTCCTGGGTCTCATTCCTGGGGTGGAACTGCATGTTGCTGATTGTCAAGGCGTTTGTCCTGTCCGGTCCAGATGGTGATGGAGAGTGGAGACTGGCTGGTGGGTGGAGACCTGCAGGTTCTGGACAAGATCAGCTGGAATGACGGCCTGGACCAGTATCGACTCACTCCCACTGAACTCAAGCAGAAGTTCAAGGAGATGAATGCAGGTAACGCACTGCCATATGTTCTCGTCCTTGTGCTCCTCTTCCTCCACACGTATCCCAGTGGCCTCTCTTTCCACATTTATCTCTCTGTAGTCTCTCACACTCACACCCCCCCCGCCCCTTTCAGTTTTCTTTTTTTACGCAAACACCTCAGTCTTTCTCTCGCCCGTCTCTCGCTCCAGACGCCGTGTTCGCCTTCCAGCTGCGCAACCCGGTGCACAACGGCCACGCCCTCCTCATGCAGGACACCCACAAGCGGCTGATCGAGCGGGGCTACCGGCGGCCCGTCCTCCTGCTGCACCCGCTGGGCGGCTGGACCAAGGACGACGACGTGCCGCTGGCGTGGCGCATGCGACAGCACGCCGCCGTGCTTGACGAGGGCGTGCTCAAGCCCGACGGCACCGTCGTGGCCATCTTCCCCTCGCCCATGATGTACGCCGGGCCCACTGAGGTAAAATGGCAGTGTGTGGGGGAGAGCGTGAGCTGCGGTGACCCCTCGCAGTGCGTGGGGGCAAACCCTCCTCATACCGCGCTGCCGCGCTTAGCCGTTAGCTTGGCTCGCGCGTGACTCATGAAATCAACTTTAATCCAACATAGACAGCGGTTTATACTTTGGGAGGTTCAATTTCGACGGGAGAAGTTCGACTAATATCTGTGTCCCTTTGTGTTTCCTTAATTGAAGCCTCTCTGGCTGTTTGAAGTCCGCTGCTGTCCTTTAATCATTGTCAGGGTTACGGAGAGATGCTCATTGGGACCAGACTGAGCTCGGGACTCTGGGACATTAGGGAGCCGACTGAGAGGCTCATCTGCTTTCCAAGCATGGTTTCAGTGTTGTGGCTAAGAAACAAACTACGAGCGTGTTATCCCAGCCTGGACAAGCAGCCTCTGAAATGTTTCTCTCGTTTGACTGCGTTCTACGGTCCCATCCATCATAACAATAGTTGCCAGGCTTATGAGGGATCAGGTTCGCGTGGCCCTGACCTGGAATGTCCATTTTAAGACAGACTCCCTCTTCCAACCTGGCAACCAGCTAACAAAACAATGCACCCCATCCCTTCCTCTCCACAGCACCTAGAAAATGCATCTGTCTTTTTTTATTCTCTTAACCTTTTTGGTCTTTCATCGATAATCCTAAAGGCTTTTTAGATTTAAAGACCTGCTTTTTTGATTTAAGACTTCCAGTTTTAAGACTTGGATAGGGGTTTTTGGGTGGCTGAATTGTAAGAATGTCCAAAGAACTGAAGTCTTGTTTTCTTTAGTCATTTGAAACTTCCCCTCAGGAGTTCAGTTGATTGTTGTTTCTACTATGTGTGGAAAAACCGGACTCTTGCATGTCGGAGGTGGACTCTTTGTTCGGCCGGCTTTTCAGGACTCCTGTTCAAACTTCATTACTGTACTTGACTGTTTACTATTGAGGAAAGCACTTTTTGTAATGTACTTGTAGGGTGCTTACTTACATGTCCACTGGCGGCAGAAAGTGCAGTGTATATCTGGCATTAATGTGCTCCCCCCACAGGATTACGAATCAGGTGCTGTTTTCCCCTTCACATTTCTCTCAACACAATATCATTGGTGTGCCATGGACCCCTTGTGTCCCTAATCCAGCCCAAACACCCAAACCACTTCCCCCTCTCTCAGGTTTCCATTGAAAATGCGACAATTTAGCATTCACAGAGGGTTTTCGCCATTGAAAATGCTAAACATTAGCATCCGCAGAGGGTTTTTAACATTGAAAATGCTTACAGAGGGGGCTTTGCAATTAAAAATGCTAAACGTTAGCAAAGCACAGATGGGCTTGTACCATTGAAAAGGCTAGCATTGACGTAAGCGTTACACTTTCATTAACCACGTTTGGGGTTTTCGTATTGAAACTGAATAAAGGTAGCCTTAGTGAACTACTGTTTAAAATGTAAAAACCGTTTGAATAACTAGAAGTTTCCTGTCCACGATAACACAGGTTCAGTGGCACTGCCGAGCCCGAATGGTGGCTGGCGCCAACTTCTACATCGTGGGTCGCGACCCGGCGGGCATGCCCCATCCCGCCACTGGCAAGGACCTGTATGAGCCCACTCACGGGGCCAAGGTGCTCACCATGGCGCCCGGCCTCATCACCCTGGAGATTGTGCCCTTCAAAGTGGCCGCATACAATAAGGTGAAGAGGGCAATGGACTTCTACGATCCCAAGAAGTAAGTTGTGTGTCGCTGTCCACATCTTTGTTTGTCCATCGGTTGTTTGTTTTCTTTCCCCCCCCACCGCTGTGTTTATCTTATGAGCTTTCTTTTTTTGACAAAATCGGCTGGTTTGTTGTCTTCCATATGGGGCTTTATGAACATCCCCCTGGTTCCAGATACCCACAGTGGCAGGAATGTTTTCAACGGCCTGTAAACATTATCATGCCTTCTGCCAATACCCCAAATTGAACATTCATTAAGTTTTTCCAATGACACCTCCCATGTGTTTTTCTTCCTTTTATTTCTTATCTACGGCAGACGGCAAAGCCAAGAATAACAGGAAGTTTGTTGCTTTCGTATGCTCTTTACAAAGTTTTGTGGCTTTCTCAGAGCTTTTGAAGTCACTCAGAAATCACAGAGAACTGCTATTAATTAAAGCCTGTATAAAGTCTGTATGGCGGATACTGCAGACGATGACTAACAAAAATCATGCAATCTCTGTTTTCTACGGCCTTTAATACCGCTCATGCGATCAGGTTCTAGCCACGTTTGGCTTAGAATATTATGACTGAAAACCTGTCTTAAAATCGGACTGATCAAAGGGATATGATGGCTAAAAAGAACTAACTTGTCAAAGTCTGTTAGAACAAAGGGTTGAACTGGAGTAGAGTGCTTTTTTCCTCCATGATACATGTTTTCAATATCAGAATAATTTGAGTTATCGTTCGTTTCTCTGGAGAACTCCGCAATCACCAGGAAAACGAGTCAAAAGGAAAATATTTCCCCAAGCGTATTTAATTTTTACCTAGGCATTGGATTAAGAGATGGAGCAGAGAGATATTTCCCTTTGTTGGTTAAGTTTTGTTGGACCTGTAATTTGTGTCTCAAATCCCACCCAGGTCCTGGTATAGAAATGATGTCCATATTGTCCAAAATGACCTTAAATCGATCACCAATCTCACTTAGTCTTTAAACACAATGTGTGAAAAATGTTAATGTCGCAGACCGGATTTGAATTCCTAGCCACAATGCGCCAGCTGTACTTTGACACAGGTATTATCTTTACTCCGTTTGGAAGCCCTCACCAATTATTAAACATTTTTAGAAAAGTTCATAGCCGCGTTGACTCTTTCCCAACGTGTCAGTCTTAGGTAGTTGAGAGGGGAGGCCATGTGAGAGGGTAACCCTCAATTGGAATTTCAAAGGCTCCAGTTGGCGCCTTCAGAAATTTATGGCATTCCGTCTGCTTTCTGGCCGGCCTTTGTGCACGTTGAGCCGGCCGGGGGCTGCCAAATGGGAGACCAATATGGATGCTCGGTCTAATTGCCAACGATCCCCCTTTAGTCTCCCTCTAAAGTGTAATGGCTCAAATCAGTGCAAGCTGTTTCTCATTTGACCGCATATTAAGTGTTCTTCCTTCGCAGAGTTTGGATTTTGGGTCTCGTGCTCTCTCCCTCCCGACCCTCTCTGTTCTTTTCTCTCCTGGTCTCTCTCTCGGTCTCTCTTTGTAGGACATCTCATAAAAAAGGTCTGATTTTCCATGCCAATCTTGCGGTTGAAGATGTCAATTCAAAGCCATGGTTGTACCCGAGGGCAGAGGAGGGTGTTCTCAGGACTGTGGAGATGCAGAGATGGTCTGCTCCTCTTAAGGTGGAAGACTGAAACTGGCTCGTTGGTTCTGTTGCCTGTCAGTCCAGTCTGCATTGGACTTGTTCTTGAGGCTCAGGTCTCATTGATGGGTGAATAAAAAGTACTGAAGGCTCTCTAGGTCCAAACAGAGAGGACAACCCATAATCCTCAGTGTACCCAGATTCTCATCAATTTACTAGTTTTTAAATTTAATTCAAGAATATATATAAAACTGATTTCAAATCAATCCCTATATTTTCTGCTGCTTCAATATGTAACTTTGGGATAGTATCAATGCCCCCCAAACCCCCAACGTACACTTTGACACATTAGCTTGTCAGGAACTAGGTTTAATCTGTGGAAACATGGAGAATCTTGCTGCGGCCCTACCAGTACAAATCCACAGGAAACACTGTACTTGCACACATCAGCCCAAATGACAGTAAACCGGGGAGAAACAAAACCACGTTTGACAAATGTGATTATTATGAGGGAAATTCATTGTAATGGTGGTGAAATCGGGAATGTGTTTTTATGTTACGGGAATAATGTTTCTTATACCCCCTGATCAAAATGGAGGAATCAATTATGGAAATGAATTAATGTAAATATAGACACAAATTTAATGTATGTGCTAGTTCCTATTAGTGTGTGAAACAGCTACAGAAGGCTGTTTTTAGGCTGGTCTGTTTGTTACCGAAGTCTTCTCTTTGGTTTAAAACCAATCAGATGTGTTTACACTATCAGACATCTTGTGCCAGCCTTTATTTTTTTAAACAAATGTTTAAACTGAAAAGGGTACCAGAAGGTTTTAATTTGAGGTTTAATGTCCAGTATCACCAACTCCCAAAGCCATGATATCTGTGTGTATTGCGGTGTCCTGTGTTTATTGTGATTATCACATGCTTATTGTGATATATGAAGTCCATTATTGGGATCTGGGTTTTAATACTAAAAAAGAAAAAATAATCGACAAATTAACTTCAGAAGCATGTGAATTTCTAAACTTTTCCTGAACAAAATCTTAAAATTCTAGGTTCTATTTCATCATGCCTTTCATCTTTTTCCTTAACAACATTTCAACTTAAGGAGCAGTCGCAATCACAAACTGTGCCTTTTCTTTTCCAGCCATCAAGACTTTGACTTCATCTCAGGGACCCGGATGCGTAACATGGCCCGTGACGGTCAGAACCCCCCTGAAGGCTTCATGGCCCCCAAAGCCTGGAAGGTTCTGGTGGAGTACTATCAGTCCCTGGAGAAGGCTTCTTAAGGTCAAACGTAGGTCAAATCGGGGGGGGGGACATCAGGGTCGTATTCATTAGGGCGGACCATAGCAAAACGGTTTAAAAACGTCTCCCAATGATAAAAGGGAACAAGCGTTTCTTATTAGACAAGTCTGGACAGTCCATCGCTGCTTCTGCTCGTTTTATTTAGTCTCATGCCTAATGAAAACGACCTGGCTGCCCCCTCTGAAACACTTTAAAGATGGGACCACGTTATAGCCATCGCTTCACGTGTGCTGTGGCTCACCTACAGACATCAGCCTCCAATACACACTCCTGTCTCCGTAGATTATAACCGCTAGTGTTCCTCCAGTCTTAACACAGAGTACTGTATTTTTACTTTCTTTCGTTTAACGGTTGGCTCGGCGAAATGGCGTTGAGTGAGAGGGGAAGGCTTTGCTGTCTCGTGCTCACGCAGAATCCGGATATGTGCACAGAGGGGTTTACAGCGATGTAACCGCGGGACCAAACCGGCGTTCAGCGTGCCGCATCTACGCACTCGTTGTGGCCACTAACCCCTGGCACTGTTCACCCCGCGTGTCTGCGTTATTTCGCTGGGACCTACCTTTCAGTTGTTGCGGTAATTGGTTTTGCTAATTGTGCAACTATCCATATTTTAAGTGTTTTAAAATGGAAATGGATTCGAATGCCTTTTTCCAACGTTTTTTTTTTTTTGATATCGATGCAGCAACATCCCTGATATGTAACAAAATCTAGTTGTGTATGAAATGAACAACTTGTTTTAAGTCAGTGGCTACTGTATTTCAAAGATCTGTGATCCTGCCCATTTCTTATACCATATGGCAATATGACGTACTGTGGACCAGTACGTGCAGAGTTCAGTGTTTGGCTTTGACAGCTCGTCCTCTTTCACACCAATAAACTTCAAGCCTTTACATCAGGTTGATCCCCTAACTGTAGATTTGGTTTCAATTGAAATTTGAGGTGGTGTTGAGTGCCTTGTCTTTGTCAATCGTCTCGCAAAGGCATTGCATTCGCGTGAGTGCACATGATCGTGCGTGCGCACCTGTTTAATCTCCCACTTGTCTCTGTGACAATAAAGCGGTACTTAGGCATTATAAACAATCTGTAAAGCGGATAAGAACCGGATGTTTGTACCTAAGAAAAATACAGATTTTTATGGGAATGTGATAAACTTTAACTTTTAGGAATATTTGCTAACTGTTTTAATATTAGATGTATTCCCCCCCCCATTTTTCCATACTGAGTTCTAAGTTAAGTAGCATGTAATAAAGCTGAACAATGTCTCACTGAATGATTAGTATTTTTTGTTGTTGATGTCAGTGGCCAATGTTATGAATACTCTTTAGTTTTTGCTGGTTTAATAATATTTTTAGCATCTTCCATTTGGTTGCTACTGTACAAAATTGGTCTGCTGTATTAAAAAAAACGGTTTGAACTTTGTCTGTGTTCTCCAATAAATTAGCAAATGGATTAATGTTATGTGTTCAGATCAATTTTGTATTCTTAAAAGGCTAGGTCCCCACAGTCCACTCAGGCAGCTCTGTTTTAATGAAAGGGTTTCGGACCTTCTAATATACCATCAAAGCTTTCATGTTAAACTCAGAATGACACTGAACTGAAAATAATTTACCAAAAAAAAAAAAAAACATAAAAAAAAGTACCATTCAATGCTCTTTTCCCTGACTTAAACCAGAGTCTGTGATCTCACTCCCAGTGCGTACCGTTGAAGTGGCCTGCCGTCTCCCTTCAGACACACACACGGTGCTGATGTCTGTGGCAGCCGGTAAAGTGGATCAAATGGTCCTGCCGTCCTCCCGTCTCAGCACCTCACCTGTAGGTTTGCGTATGAATTGGACCCGGGTTCAAGTACCAGTACTGATACAAATTCAGAGTCCTTTTAATATTCAAAGACCCTTTGCGTTTTAACGGCTCACTTCTCAGTGCCGGTACGTGGTCTCCACGGTGTACTGGATAGAACAGACCCCTTCATGCTCCCAATCTGTCTCACCAACAGACACACTATAACTCTCACTTTGACTCTCTCTCTCTCACGCACACGCGCGCGCGCACACCACACACGCTCCCTCATACTTACACACACTGTCCCACTCCCAGCTGGGGCCCAGATGCAGTGGCCCAATGAAATTGGAACATACAGGGTTAATCTGTGCCCTTTAACAAGTCGCCTCTTCCAGACAGGAATACCCTGGATATTTCATCCAATGCGCCTTCAGGAGACCTCCGTAACCAATAGACCTGTCCACCAGGTTTTTTAGTTTTTTACCTTCCGTTGACAGATTTTGTTCAATCTCTAATGGTAATCAAGCTTGGACCTTGATATCACTTCAAAAGGAGTGCCTTTTTTTTTTTTTTTTTTGCTGTAAAGGAAGGAATGTTGTAAGGATTGGCAAGGTTTCATTACCTTTCGGTTGTCCTTTTAACTTCCTCCGAGGGCAGGGAGGGGTATAGTTGTGTTTCGGGGGAGGGATCAGGTGGGCATAGTTATGTTGTAGATTTCTCTCTTTCAACCCTTGTGATCTTATCACAGATGAATCTCACACACACACACACACGCAGACACAAGCTTCGTATTTACATTGATCATTATTATTACGATCCATCACCCCTTTTCATCTTTGTGGAAAACAGTTTTTTCTGTGTGGAAAACAGGATGACATTTTGCATCTGAAAACAGTTTTTCAGATGCAATATGTCATCTGTTAATCCAGCGAGGGTTTGAGCTTTCGGCCATATGATTTCATAATGCATTTTGTCGTACAATATTCCTTCACAACATGGCCGGCTGTGATTGATACAGACAAAAACATGCAACTCAACAGATCCTACTGCTACTTTACCAAACACATGTCTTTTTACTGTTCTAATCCGTCTCACTCGATTGGACTAGAATTACTGTCTCACATTATCATAGCATCAGGATTGCCTCAGGATTGCCTCACTATCGCTATCTTGGCTAAATCTGAAGGCCAGAATTTCAGAAACAGTATTTTCAAGCCAGTTTCTGTACGGTGGACAAGTTGATGGGATGATGACTGCCAGGTATGCTAAAAGCTAGCCTTGACTGGAGGCGTTGTTCTGTGTAAGTACAACGTATACAGCTCCGGACAAAATTGAGACCACTGCACCTTTTTCTTTCCTTTCCAAAAAAGTCGAAAAGGAAGGTTTTGAGTGAGGAACAGAAGGGTTAAAATTAAGAGACCACTGCTAATTAAACGCTTCTGTTGCTCACACAAAACTTTCCTTTTCAACTTTTTTGGAAAGGAAAGAAAAAGGTGCAGTGGTCTCTTAATTTTTTCCAGAGCTGTACATGGAGCTGATAAATCGTCAGAAGGACAACGCAACTAATCTAACGTCGACGTACATATTAAAGCGTTATATTTTGTTGCTTCCCTGCGCTGAACTGTTACGCGTGAGTGATGTGAGGAGAAACGCTCTGCTCGTCCACCAACATCTCGGCTCTCTCAGGGAGACGACGAGCTCTGCGACCAACGTTGAGGCACATGCTATGACATCTCCGGTTCTGCCTCCAGCTGCATTT
>JACXGI010002259.1:5507-34664 GCA_016801175.1 Esox masquinongy | reverse complement strand
CATTCTTATGTCTCTGTAGTTAAATCAGGTCCATGGGGACTCTGGACCATCCGGGACACATTTGATCTGAAGAGCTTATTATATATTCATAGCATAGTCCACTAGGCTAGCTTGGCCTGGTTCCAGACCTGTTTTGCTTTAGTATAGCGAAGCCTGACGGTAATTTACATGAAATTGATCTGAAGCAAGGCTTAATAAAAATGTACTAGCTTAAGAGTTTGAGACTGTCGTGAAAAAGTGTTGTGATGACGTCTGACTGCCAAGTGATCGCTTGTCTGTGTGGGAAGTCCCAGGTCTGCGGGATGGTGTCCGTGGGGTGGTGTCTGCCGGTCCGTGGGATACTGTCCGCCGGTCCGTGGGGTGGTGTCCGTGGGATACTGTCCGGCTGTCCGTGGGGTGGTGTCCGTGGGATGCTGTCTGCCTGTCCGTGGGGTGGTGTACGTGGGATGCTGTCCGCCTGTCCGTGGGGTGGTGTCCGTGGGATGCTGTCCGCCTGTCCGTGACAGAACAGATCCCCGTTGAAGCTGTGTAGGACATTGTAGAAGGGATTGTGTTAACAAAGCAAAGGAAATCTTCTTTTCTATACTGTTATTTCTGGATCTTCCCTGACACTATGAACTTTCCAGTACTATTTGGATTCATTTCAGTCACTGCAAAACTTTAGAGCTAAATTCTTTTTTATTCTGAAAAACCAAAGCAATTTTATTTTGGTTTAACTACTTTTATGTATTTCGTGGGTTATTTAAGTGTGTTTGTTCACAATGCTAGTAGCCTAAAGGCTGAATATTTTTTTTCTTCACAATTGTTTCCAATAGAACCAATGTGTCCAAAACTTGAGGATGGACCATGTTATGAAAATGTCTAAACAATTTACTGCGTTAGATTAGTAGATATCATAGACATTTAAATAAAAAAAATATGTAAGATTAAAAAAAAAAAAAAAAAAGAAACATGCAGAGGATGAAGTCCATGTTGTGCCCATCGCTGGCACCACATAAGTTGGCTGATACATGATACTTCATAGTTCTGTCTTGTCTTCTGTATCTCAGCTGGGCTGAATACAGTAAGGTTTACATGTAATCGTGTCTCTTCATCGTATCAGAATGAGACGAGACAGTTTGAATAGCGTTACCAAAGATCTGGGGAGTGGGGGTGAAGAGACAGTATAAAGAGATCATACGGAGAGAAGGATATCTTACATCAAATGTATATTCTACGGGTCAGCGCTTCACATCAAAGCCAAGCATCTGTTTCAGGCAGGGGAGGCGGGGTGTGCCAGGGAACAGGGAGGAATTATTCAAGAATATTTTACCACACTGTCTAAGCAAGCTGCCTGACAGGAAGGCCTTGTGCCTCAACCCGATCGAGTGCATTGAATACATAAGTATCCACCCCCCAAAGGACCTTTGGACATTTACTTGTGTTACATTTGTGAACTAAAATGGATTAATTTGGCATCCTACGGTTGTCTGGCAGTCTGAGCTGCTTGGGGGGCCATGAAGCCTTGCTGAGACGTGGGTTTGAATCTGGCCCACGGGTCATTCTGCAAAAATCACTATATATATATATATATATATATATATATGTGTGTATATGTATGTGTGTGTGTGTGTGTGTGTGTGTGTGTATATATGTGTGTATATATATATGTATGTGTATATATATATGTGTGTGTATATATATATGTGTGTGTATATATATGTGTATATATATATATGTATATATGTGTATGTATATATATATATATATATATATGTGTGTGTGTGTGTGTGTATATATATATATGTATGTGTGTGTGTGTGTGTGTGTGTGTGTGTGTGTGTATATATATATATATGTGTATATATAATCAATGAATGCCTGAAGAAAATGAATTTAAAATGGTTTTGATTATAATTGGGATTTTTCTGAGAAAAGAAAACCAAATCTTTTATGAATTAAATCCAAATTAAAACCTGAGAAGTCTTGATTGCGGAAGTATTCGCTCCTTTGCTATGACACACTGTGGTGCAGCCAATGGCTTTTGGAACCCATAATTACTTGAACAGATTCCACCTGTGTGAAATTAGTGTCACATGATCTCAGAATAAATAAAGCTGTTTTTTTGAAGGTCCCAGAGTACGGCAGGAAGCAAATCCACGCAAGCACATTGTGATGACCAAGACGCAAGCCCTGGAGAAAGTTCTGGAAAAGCACCAGTCAGGATTGGGATATAAAAACAATATCCCAAACTTTGAACATCCCTCAGAGCATGTTGAAATCCATAAAAAAAAATTGAAAGAGTATGTCACAACCATGACTGGCTGAAACTGGCTGAGTGAGCGCACAATGTTAACCCTGAAGTAGATACAGAGTTGGTACAACAACTGTTACTTGACAAACCTGGGCTATGTTGAAGAGGCGCAGAGAAAGACGTTGCTGTAAGTCCGTCACATCAGGTCCTTGTTGGATTTTGTCATGACGCATGTGGAAGACACACCAAGGAAAGATGTGGCGAAACATTTTTCTGTTCATGTGAGCGAAAAAAAAAAACATTTGTGTGAGGCCGAGCCTATGCCCCTTATCTCTCTGAGAACACGCCCCTGGCATTAGGACGTGGTGGCAGCGCCATGTTGTAGAGAGGTTCCGTCAAAGCCCAGACCTCAGTCCGCTTTAGAATCCCTGGCAACACTTGAAACTCGTTATTAGCCAACATGAGAGCTTGAGGAAATATGCGAAGAAGAATGTGCAAAAATTGGATGATCCAGATGTGCCGAGCACATTGGAAGTGTTGTGCATGATGTGGTGTTAATCGGATGGAGATAACCCCAAAGGAATCCATTCTCCCTCCAGATTGTAACATGCCAAAATGTGAAAGGGTCCGTGAGGGGTGAATACTTATCCAATCTACTGTATCCAGTCCAAAGCTTTACCCTACAGTCTCACTTCCAGCTTCAAAGCAATACCTGGCTGACACTTACCTGGGGGGAAGAGACAATGGGTCTTTACGATGTTAGTATCAGGTGGTGTCCCTTAGGCTGTGATGTTATAGGGAAGGGTACTCGTATATAAAAAGCTTCACTTTATTATAGGATATTATGAACCAGGTGTTTCTGAATGCTGATTAGCTGATACCCGTGGTATATACAAGCAATAAGTCATAAGAGGATCTGGTATGCCACCAGAGCTGTTCTTAGGCATGACACACCGTGGAGTGTCTGGGCACAGTGCTTAGCTGTGGTATGTTGAGAATACATCACAAACCGATTACCAACATAATTAGAGCAGTAAAAAGTGAATGTGATATCACGTTCATGGTATACAGCCTCATATACCTCAGCTGTCAGCCAGTCAGCATTCAGGATCCAAACCACCTGGTTTATAACAGACGTATACAACAGGTATCAGATAACTTACATTTTCTCTGCTCTACATGGTTTGGTAACTGGTTCATAATAGCAATGAGGCCTCTCAGGGGTTTGTGGTATATGGCCAATATACCACGGCGAAGCGTCGTATCCAGGCACTCGATGCATCGTGCCTAAGAACAGCTCTTAGCCGTGGTATATTGGCCATATACCATACCCCCTCATGCCTTATTGCTTAACGACTGTATTTACTACAGATATTATGAAGTGAACTGTAATACTTAAGCGGGGTATGTGGTTTATATCATATTCAATGGCTGTGAGTTGGTCTTGGGCCAAGACAGCTCTAACCAGTTTATTATGTAGACTATAAACCGGGCTTTTCGGATCCTGAATGCTTATTGCCTGATAGGGGAAATGAACATCAATACCAGACTTGATTTGAAATCGTTATAGTTAGCTAACTTTCGTTAGCGTGCCATCATCTTTACCTCTCATGAATTTGGCGTTTGCACACGGGGCACCATTGACCAATCCTCTGAAACTACACAAGCCTTAAAAAAGACAGCCATTCTGGGCTCGGCTATTTGTACCGTTAGCAGGTGCATTTGAATATCACGAATGAGCGCAGCACCTGGCCATGCAAAGAGGACAACACAAGGATTGTTCCCCCTGCATAATGACATGTCCTGTCTACTGGGGTTGCACAAAACCCCACACCTTGCCAAGTAGTGTAGACTTCAGCTCCACTGTTGTCCACATTTCAAGGCCGTTCCCCTCTCCTCTATACACACCTCTCTGTGGTTGCTGTTGTGAGCATACAGTGTGGGATCTGAAGGTATCTTCCTTAAACCGACCAAAGGCCTTTAGTCAGCCTCAGGCTGACCAGATGTTCCTGCCTTCCTCTAACGGGAAGAGCAGTCAGCTTGTTTTGCCCCAAAGCTGAAAGAACCATTTTTGGTTTCAAGTTGAACACTTTTGTGTTCCATTTAGAATGTGGAACGGGTTCTATATATGGAAACAAAAAGGTTTTAATTGGACCTAAAAAGGGGTTTTCGAAGGGTTCACCTGTGGGGACAGCTGAAGAACCCTTCTAGGTTCTGGATAGTGTCTTTTTGTACGAGTGTATCAGATAATACACTGGTGTCTTGAACTGATCTCTACCATGTCATTGCACCTGGATATGAATCAAAGTTATTCATTGTTGTTTAAATGTTTATCTTTACCACTATACCGCCACTGTCCCATTGCTCCCTATAAGACGCCTGTATTCTTAACTCATATTATATTCCGTGCCGCGTCGATCAAACACATCGCAGCTGAGTTCACTCCAAGTTCACAAGGTAAAACCCACGTCGTAGGGTGTAATTAGTACCTGTGTGAGTGACTTCTGGCCCCTTGTTGTTCAGTAATAAGATGTAGTAGTGCGGTTTCGGTTCTCGGCAGCCCCTACCTTGGCAGAACACCTTTTGGCAATCTCAAATTCCCATGTATCATCAGATGTGCAGCTATACGATGCTAAGGTTCTATTTGTCTTGGACATTGTTCTAGCTTTGATCACAAATTGCCGTAATTATTCCGGGGGGCCTGTCCTTTATAGCCTACTTCCCGTATGAAACACAACGCATGGAAGAGGATAACCCAGCGCTTTGGTGGCAGTATGGCACACAAGCACAAACATGGTGGGGTTGGGGGGGGGGGGGGTTGACCTACTACAACCGAGCAGATAAATGGGACCAATTAAATGCAGCTTTTATGTTTTTTCATCAACAATGCGCTTTGCAGCTCTCGCTGCTGCCTTTGTGCCGCCTCATCTCTTGGGCTCTTTATGACTGAGTCCGGATGTGTAAATGAACCGGGGGTGAAATTGAATCAGGTCCTTTTTTTTCTCTCTGGCTTCTCCCTATTTCCTTTCATCCTGACATCTCCAAAACAAAAAGTAAATAAAGAGGAGAACCTGAGAGGTGAATAACAGGGGAAATTGTTTATTTTCAGGGTTCCGGAAAACAGGAGCAATCAGGACTTAAACAGGGTGTTTGTGACTCATTTGGCCTTTAAAGACAGTGTCACAAACATTTAACCCTTGAGTGCCTGCACAGTAACTTATAGCCATCATACACACAAAGGCAGGGCCAGCTCCAGGCACACGAGACAGGCTTTCTTTCTTTGGTAACTCAGTTGCTATCTCAACTTACTACTGAGAGTAAGAATTGTTGAATGTCGCATTCAGAATGTGGTTGTCCATAAGCAATTTTGATTCGCTGAAAACTAGCCAGCTTTCTAAACTTTGTGGACGTAGTAGTAGTAGTATTGAGAATCATGGCCAAATACTGACCAGCCAGGCAGGCCTTGACCTTGGATTTGGCCCTATTGATTTTATTGTGGTCAGATGTATTAACATTGCATAATAAATCATGGCTAAATGTTTAGATCGGTTGACTTCACTGTAAAATGCATAATAGCTCGTCATCTCAGACTGGCGTAAGCAAGTAAGCTTTTCTTTAACACGCAACTGACATGGGGAAAATCGGATGGGCTGTCAGCTAATCGTCAAGGTTGGTTAATTTATACAGTATTCTCATTCATCATTTAATTCGTATTTTAATCTTTCAAGATTTAACATTGTCTAGCTAGGGGCTTGTGTGGATGTTGCATGGCGGTTACACTACCTGTCACTTCCTGTGGCCCTTCCACATGCAAGCCTCCTGAGCGAATGAGCGCTAGAGTTGGGTCGGGGGTTGTCCAAGCAGCCTCTCCTCCGCCCCTGCTGCTCTCTTTCTTGCTGCGCCTCTCTGCCTTTAACCAGACTGAGTACTGATGATGTACTGTAGGTTAAATCAAGTGTTAATTAAATGTGAACCTGCTGTATGTAATTATAGTGCCTATAGAAAATCTATACCCCTTGTACTCTTTGAAATTTTTTGTTGTGTCAGTTCTTTTCATGCATTTAAGTTATTATTTTTCTCCACCCAACTGACTAAATACTCAATGGAACACATTTGGCAGTAATTACAGCTGAGAGGCTGCTGGGATAGGTCTCAACCAACTTTGCACTCCTAGATTTGTCGATATATGACTATTCTTCTTTAGAAAACTGTTTAAGCTCTGTCTAGTTCCTGGAGAGTGTTGATGGACAGCAATCTTCTAGTCATGCCATAACATTTCAATTGGATTTATGTTGGGGCACTGACTGCGCCACTCAAGGAAATGTAGCTTATTTTTCCTCAGCTTCTCCACTGTATCCTTGACCATGTGTTAAGTGTTCTTGTAGGTCAGCAGGTTTTCCGTAAAGACTTTTCATTACAGTTCTCCATTTATTTTTCCACCTATCCTGATAGGTTCCTGATGATGAGAAACATCCCCAGAACTTGATGTTGCCACCGCCATGCTTTATAGTGTGGATGGTGTTCTTCGAGAGATGTGCAGTTTGGAAACAGAATGCCAAACAAAAAACTATGTTTGCTAAGTTAAACCCCAAAATTCTGTTGGACGACTACAAAAAGTATGAAATATCTACTATGAAATAAGAATCATAGATGCCGAAAGACTATGGTGGCTCCTATGATATGACAACTTAATTCAAATAAAATATTGTAATTTATTGAAATGCATTAAACTATATCGATCGATACCTGGTAAGACATCAATGCATAGTTGACAAATGCTCAGAAACTACAAAAATGTAATCAGTAAGGCCTAAGGGTTCATAGTTTTTTGCGAATACAACACGGCGAAGAGGTGTTGTTTGGCATGACGCGTTTTCTACCCTGCCATTAGCGCATCAAACGTAACAATTCACAGCATCGGCGAAATGTTTATCGTATGCATGCTGCTGAAACATTTTCCCAATTAGACCGAGCCACTTACTCTTGTCAGACATTTACTGCAGACCGTTTACGGGAATATTGTTGTTTTCTAGTAGTTAGTGCCTAAGCCTTGGTCTGCTCAGTCTCAGTGTGGTTATCCAGAAATATGCGGAGAGAAATTCCAACGACTTAATATTTTTGCCCGTATAACCTTTTAATTGCTGTGAGAATTATTATGCGATCTACTTTTCACTGGTCTTTGGAGACACGGTGCATCCAGCCGTACGAGCCTGTGATGAAACTGTTCTTACTGCCACGTAACTTTTGACCGCAGGTTGAGTGATGGCAGTTTTTGAAGTAGCTGGACTCTTGGCTGTGTCATTGCTGATCGTCGGCAGCAGTCCTGTGCTACGTTATTATTTTCCTCTTTAGCAGTACAGAGACTTCAGCTGTCAGCGGTGTAAGAACATATAGTGTAACAGTCAGACACGAGAGGAAAAAGCGAATATGTCTTCTGCTTCACTTTTCCAGGGGTTACGCGCGTTTTAATTTCCATTGTCCAGAAATTCCTTCATCCACAGATCACAGTTAATCAGTCATCTTTAGTGAGGCCCGGAGGCCGCAGACAAGCCGAGATGACATTCAGAAACCCCAATAATCACTTAGCCTTTGGTAAACACAGTAAATGTAAGCCAGTTTTCGAGGTTAAGTGTAAAAGCAAATTCTGTTTGAGTCCGCAGGGTTTAAACCCTTGATGACTATCTGAGAAAAGGGGAGACGTGGCGTAGCTGACAGACAACAAGAACGTGATAATCAAGGTTTGGAACGGAACGTCGGCTCAGGCTCAAATTGATCTCCAACTTTATTTTTCTCTTCAGAGAAATCGTATCCACTTACAGTAAAAGCCAGAATTATGATATGGCTTGATCTAGTATAAAAAAAAACTTGATGGGGACTGGGTCTTAATTATGTTGAAATAGCAAACAGTTGAACGCGTTGGATAAGATTCAATGAAGGCCTAATTTCTTGGTCCACATGATAGTTTAGGTCAACACAATACATTTTATCTCTCATATCCTAGACAAACTTCAGCTGTCTCTAGCCATTGTGTCCTCGAGATATTCCTCCTTACGGTACATCATAATGATTTAATAAAATAGTAGAACTCACTGAAAATTAGGGTGGTAAGGTAACACTTCTCTAGTTTGTCCAGAAAGAGTTGAAGAGCTGAAAAAAGAGCTGAATTTCATAAAGCAGCCACAACAGTTGTGGAATGCCTGAGTTGGTCGTTTAATTAATACAGTGCTGTGTCTTTCAAGTCGTATCTTGGGCCTATTGCAAACTATCATGGTTCCAGCTACATTCACATTTCTTTTTGAGGAATAGGCTTGTTAAAATTAATGGAACTATAGTCCCTTCAACCCTTTCACTTACAGTGCTGTTAGGAAGTAAGTACGGACCTGTTTTGTATTTATTTACCCATTTGGGCTTATGTGCCAGATAGCTGTAACCACATTTTTCAAATAACACTGAAGATGTACTCTTTGCTAGCAAACAATTCACGGATAAGCAGTTAACTTCTAAACCACCTGTAGCTGGTGTTGCCCTAAGGCAGAAATTACTTACATGCTGTAACTGTCTGTCTTACATTAAAGAGGGAGACATTTTTTGCCCACTCCTCCTTACATAACTGCCTAAACTTTGTGATGATTCTTGCATATATGGCCCATTTGAAGTCTCCTTCAGTATTTCTATAGGATTAAGATCTGGGCTCTGACTCAAATATTGTGGATTTGCTTGAGTGTTTTTAATCATTGTCTTGATGTAAGACCTAGTTTTCAGGTTCGACTTTAGATTTTTGACTGTTGGCCTTACATTTTAATCGAGCATTCTCTGGTATAATGTGGAATATATGGCGAATGCACTGACAGCAAGCTGGCCAGGCCCTGAGGTAAAAAAAGCAGCCCCAAACCATAATTCTCTGGCCACCATATTTTGAGGTTGGTATGGGCTTCTTTTGTTCAAAGGCAGTGTTTTATTTTCAACTAACATGATGTCAGGCATTGAGGTGAACAATTCCACCTTTGACTTGTATGTCCAGAGAACACATTGCTTCAGTGATTCATTTAGAGGTGGTCTGACAAACGTCAGTGAGGCATTTTTATTATTTTTTATTCTTCTTCCTAACTCTAACTTAGGCCAATATCATGCATTTTTTTTCCTCCAGTTGAACCATCAACTTCAAAAAGAGATGCCTTGTAGATGTCTTGATGTTACCTTGGGGTCACCTTTCTGATCTTTCTTTATTCTACAGTATGTATGTATTCATAAGGTTGTATTGTTACCAAACTCTCACCGTTGCCAGCAAACGTCCAGCCACCAACCTCCACGTGACCTGTCAGATGGTGTGCGACAGGTCTGCTGTGTTTGTTTCCACCGTGGCAGTATTGTGCTAACATTAGCTTGATTAGTATGACTCTACTTTTTCCCACTCATGAAAAATTGCAGTGTTGAGAGGCACCAAAGTGAGAAATACAAGTGCAAACAGCTTTGCTGCCTCTGCAGAAATGCACCAGACTGCCAAGATACTGGCTGGGTATAATTCAGTCTTTGGCTCCCAGCGCTATTAAGCTGTCAAATATAAAAGCCAATTTTAATATGACTACTGTTTTTCTGCCTACATGCAAAACTTTAAAGCAACCCATAAAGAAGCAAAGACTCTTATTTCTGCGCTTTTATTATGTATTTTTAAATGTTTATATTGGAATAGCAAACATGATTTTAATAACTATTTCAAAACAAATAAGATCACATTTTTTTATTGAAAGTACAATTCAATAAGAATTGTGTTTCAAGCCACATTAAAACTAGCATTAGATACAAAAAAAAATCAAAAATGTCTTTATACATTTTTATCATTTTGTGGTGGGAATTTGATAATTCACCATTATCTTTACAATGATAAGTATAAACATTTTGAACAATCAAATTTTACTGGTTGGTCAGAACGAAAAAGTGTATCCAACAGACAAACTGCCAGGAAATAAAGATTTTTACAGTGGATTTTTACCTCAGTACAGTACATAGCTGACACTCATTCCCTTTTAACTTCCTCCTTCCTCCTTGGCTAACTGTTTATTTGCTAGTTTGATGGTCTGGCTGAGCTCACCACTTGCTTTCTACTGTAAATTACAGTGAAGCAGACAGACTGACTGCTTAAACCCCCGGCTGGTTTACAGAAACTTAAACCTTTCTCAGGAGTTAGGTTAAATTAAAGGATTTAGTAATATGCTGATCTAGGATCAGACTTCCTGTGACAATGCACACCTGCACACTCTCACTGTCCTGAGATCTGAAGCTGGTCTTCTTTCTCAAAACACTGACTGCTCATCTTCATTTCCAAACACTGTGTAATTACTATAATGAAGAAAAGGATGTTGTTTATTATGTTAGCCTTATAATCTGCTTGCCGCTGGTTGGCTCAGATAACATGCGGGTGTGTAGGCTCACATAATGGAATAGGGCACAATGTGTAGACAGTGTAACTATTTATAATGGCATGACTGTATTGCAACACTACCGGTGTACTCATATCAAGTAAATATATTAATACATATTCCCTTTTAGACAATGTCCTCTGTGCCTGGTACACTGAAACACTTTCCATGCCTATTAACTGTTACTTAGAGCCCCGCGTCATAGGTGCTTCCATTTGGTTGCAATGCAGCCTATAGGCTCTATGTTCTCAATAAGTCACAATTCTGGGAAATATTTCGCGAGGCACTTTACAGGGGAAGGAGGGGACGTTTTGTTTTTCTCCACTGCCTGGGGAGATGACTTTCTCTTTGGGGGCGATTTAGTATGGTGGTTTGTTGACCGCAAACACTTTGTTCACTTTCTCGAGGCTCAATTCCAAGGCCGACCACACGGTGACTGATTAACAAAACATGCCCAATATGCATCCCATCTGCCCCCAACAACTCCCATGGGGATGGATTGTTGGCAAGTCAATTGGGATTCAGACATTCCCAAGACCCAGACCCCAGCGAATTGTTTCTTACTATAACAAATGTGGTTGTCAGAACCACAATTAGGCCTCTGACTGCATTTTCCGACAACATATTGTAGTGACTTGACGTGCCATTGGGAGGGACGTGACAACCTATGCTGCTCTGTGTTTAATGACAATCTACATTTCCTGATCTGGCTTCGGCGTACGCTCATGTAAACGTCTGTCCAGTTTTTGCCACTTTAGCCTGGGTAGGATAACTTAGCGGGGTGGGGGGGGGTTCTCTAAGCCTTCCTAGGTTTTTCTGAGGTCACTCGATTCGATAGTGTTTTTGCCGGGCAACAAGCAGACCAACAGACCGCCGCAAAAACTGACATCTGTTATGCAAATACACTTGTCTCCCGCAGGCCTGCATTTGTTATCACTCAGCGCCTTTGTCTGCGTCATCCTATTCAGTCATGTAAATAACACAGAGCATCTAGGCAGACCATACGTCAATACACCATCAGTCCACACTCCATCAAAGCCAGAGTCCTTTAATTTATCGAAGTGGGCTAAGAGATTAAATCCAGCTTAGTCCTTTCACACCTAGTCATTCCTTACAGTGGAAGGTTACACCAAGGTTCCCCAACCGGCATCTGGCAGGCGTTATAACTTAACACCTTTACATACTGCACACACACACACACACACACACACACACACACACACACACACAATACTTCATATTCACACGCTCACAAATATTTGTGCAAACACACACCAGCACCGAGGTGCATCCACATGTATACTCACACACACCTATATGCACACAGACGCTTGCACACACACACAACCTCTTGCATTGTATACACACGTTTGCACATAAACACAAACGTGCACACACACACACACACACACACAAGCTATTACACCGTGTGTGGTTAAACACCCCAGTCAGAGTTACAGTAGGATCCCTGCTTACACATGGATCCCATTTGTAAAGCTGGACTCAAAGGCCCATCTCTTCTTTAATCTTATTTATTTTGCCTTGTCACTGACACGTTGCCCCAAACCACTACTGACATTGTTGGAGGTGATAAATACTTTGTCCATGTTCTTCGGACTGAGTCAAAATGGACAACTTGCTGCGAAGTTTGTGTTTGATGCTGGGGATGGATCGAGGTATGAAAATAAATGATGGGAGAAGTGAGCTATAGGTGGCCACCTGACCTGAACATCTTATGTCCACATGGGATTGGTGAGTTTCACTGGGAGGGTGATACTTCTACGCTCTTAGAAGAAAAAGTGCTCGACGTGAATGGGTTATTCAGTTATCAGTATAGGAGAACCCTTTGAAGAACCCTTTTTGATTCCATATGTGAAACTTTTTCCACGGAGCATTCTACATGGAACCTTAAATGGCTCTATTGGAACAAAAAAAAATTCTTCCAGGAACTATAAAGGGTTCTCCGATGAGGTGAGCCAAAGAACCCGTATATCCTAGTGAGTTCACTGAGAATCACTGTACCCATGTGGAGAACGACATCTTCAAACTGAACAGAGTATAAAACCACCTCAACAACAGGCAAGAAAACAGCAAAATAACGTGCTGATTTAATCACTTTTATTGATAATGAAATCGACCTCTCCCTGTTCGTGAGGCGATGTGCTTTGGCTTTGTAGCTCTGTAACTCGTAATCGCACTTCAAGTATTTTTGGGTGGAATTCAAACAGAGAATAATTCACCACTGTCAAATCACTAGGAATTGGGCCCAGAAAAGTTTTACATGTCGAAGTTGAGTTGCTTCCCCTGCTCTATGGTGGAAGTCAATTGATGGTCGATCACAAGCAAGGTTTACCTCAGACAAGTGGAAAGGTACAATCCATAGTCATACGGTTGTTAAATTATCTAGTGACGACATTATCCGCTTCTGTGCAGAAGGTTATCCCATCAGTAGTTGTCATTGTCTTAATAAAATGGAACGGACCGTTAAATGGAAGGACTCCATCCCGGGTGTTTTTTTCCTAGCCACTGGGCTCCTTTGTTGGCGTGACTCGTCCTTTCAGGTTATATACAGGGTAAATGCAAAGCTATCTTTGACAGCTGCTGATGTATGAAGCCTTTTTTGTTTTTAATCAAATTATTTGGAATGGGTAGTTATTGGAATGGCTAAGGAGATTGGAAAAATAATGGATGTTGGGTGGATTAAACATGAATAGGGGAAATTAGGGGGAGGGAGAAGTATGTGGAGGGTGAAGGATGTGGAAGGAGAAGGATGTGGAGGGTGAAGGATGTGGAAGGAGAAGGATGTGGAGGGTGAAGGATGTGGAGGGAGAAGGATGTGGAGGGAGAAGGATGTGGAGGGTGAAGCATGTGAAGGGAGAAGGATGTGGAGGGTGAAGCATGTGAAGGGAGAAGGATGTGGAGGGTGAAGGATGTGGAGGGTGAAGCATGTGGAGGGAGAAGGATGTGGAGGGTGAAGGATGTGGAGGGTGAAGGATGTGTGTTTCATACTCATCCTCCCAAACAGCATCATTGGTCAGCTAAGACACAAAGAAAACACTGATTAGATGCTGTTGGTGGTGAGACAGAGACAAAGAGGGGGAGAGAGAGAGAGAGAGGGGGGAGAGTGGTGTGTACCTTATCTTACTAGTCACCACGCAATCATAACCAACAGAAGATGAGCTCATGTTGTGGCCAAGATCAAGTATTTGGCTAACTCAATGAATGGCCTGAGAAATGAAAGAGCTGCCCCTCCTTTAGGTAGTCGTTTGTTCCGGGAACTTCTTACAGGGTAATGGATTGACCAAAAAGAGAAAAGAAAACATAAAAAGAAGCAAACTTTTTGAATTTGTGTCATCTGGATTGACCATCCCGTTTTACCTTTTCTTCCATTATCCCTCGTAACAACATACAAATTGCTTGGGTTTTTGTATTCACAGCGGTGAAATTGGAAACATATTTTTACTCGCTGTGCACGCCACTCTGTCTTCCTTTTTAAGTTCCCTTTCTTTTTAGTGTGGGCTGTTGAGGGTGGAAGACAAAACAGGCTTTCACAGGTCAAAGGTAACACCTACAACCATCTGGACAGCAATCACATCCTACCAATGGAAACATCAATGCCCAAGAGTGATTATAGTATGCTAGTAATAAAAACCATCCCATTTCTATAAAAAGGATTCATGCTTTGGGTTACCCATGGTCCCATTTCTGTAAAGGAGGAATCATGTGTTGTGTGTATCCCATGGACCCATCTCTGAAAAGGAGGATTTATGTGTTGTGTTACCCACTGACCCATTTTTGTAATGGAAGATTAATGTATTGTGTGTGACCCATGGGCCCATCTCTGTACGGTGTGTTCATGTGTTGTGTTACCCATGGACTCATCTCTGTAATGGAGGGTTAATGTGTTGTGTTACCCATGGACTCATCTCTGTAATGGAGGGTTAATGTGTTGTGTTACCCATGGACCCATCTCTGTAAGGAGGGTTCATGTGTTGTGTTACCCATTGACCCTTCTCTGTAAGGAGGGTTAATGTGTTGTGTTACCCATGGACCCTTCTCTGTAAGGAGGGTTCATGTGTTGTGTTACACATGAACCCTACTATGTAAGGAGGATTAATGTGTTGTGTTACCCATGGACCCATCTCTGTAAGGAGGGTTCATGTGTTGTGTTGCCCATGGACTCTTCTCTGTAAAGAGGGTTCATGGGTTGTGTTACCCATTGACCCTTATCTGTAAGGAGGATTCATATCTTGTGTTAGCCATGGACCCATCTCTGTAAGGAGGGTTCATGTGTTGTGTTGCCCATGGACTCTTCTCTGTAAAGAGGGTTCATGTGTTGTGTTACCCATGGACCCATCTCTGTAAGGAGGGTTCATGTGTTGTGTGTGACCCATGCTGTCTATGAAGAGTTTTAAACACAGTGTGTGAGAGTCTCTGTTTGTGGGTTTCTAATATAACTATTATGGGGAATAATATAATTAGGTTGGAAAGTAACTATATTAGATTCTAATCAAACCATAGAATTTGGTGTAAATGTTACAATGGGGGGAAGGTTCAAATTAGGTTTAGGCACTACCACTTAGTTAGGCATCAGGGCTAGATTAAATTTAGACAAATGTTAAATTATTGAAGTTAAGGTAAGGGTACATTTTAGGGTTAGGGTAAGGTTTAGGGGTGTGTGTGTGTGCGTGTGTGCGTGCGTGCGCGCGCGTCACTGTCAGGCAATGTTATCTGTATATTCTGTTCTGGCCATTGCCTGCATGGCCTGCATAGCGGGATGCAACCATTGTGTGTGCGTGTCGGAGATCTGCGTACGACTTTTGTCCCAATGAGGCTGTGGTCATAGCCTTTTAACTGATGTGAAATTGTTTCTTCTTTTGGCTAAATGCTAGCTGGGAAATGTTTGTGTTGATTGCATGTTTTGTCATTGTTGGCCGCTCCGCCACCCCTTGACCAAGATATCTCATTTTCCATATCTCACGGGAAACATCTTCCCCCAGCTGAACGTTTTTAGAATATCTTTACACTTGTCCAAACCTCAAAATATCCTTCAGTGACACAGGATTGAACTGGATCAAAACATGCATTAAAATAACAGAGTTGGTATTCTGAGTCAAACATGGAGGCTTGCGGTAGAGTGAATTGTGGGTATGTTTGATTTGAAATGTGTCCCACAATTCTTCCCCCAACACCCTGAAGATCTTCTGGAATCAATTGTCGCCTCGACCGGGTGTCAGCACTCTCAAAGACTCTCTCTCAACAACCCACATTGCTTCTTCAGCCGTATAAACGGTTCTAGCTTCAGGCATCGAGTGATGGATAAGGTATGGCACTCATATTCCCTTCACTGAATCTTCAGTGCAGTGCTTTGTCATGTCACAAAGTTGATTTGACTGCCGTTTAACCATAAGGGCAGAAGTTGGCTCATGTTTTGATGAATTAGAAATAATATTTTTTTAATTGACTAAGCATAGTACGAAACACTGATTTATTATACATGCAGTGATGATTTAAAAATGTAATTCCGAAGAATGCACAGGGCTGTCAGTGAACCTAGGTTGCTATTCAAAATAGATTATTTGTTGAACATTTCAGGTGGATAGATGATTGCAGTAGGCTAATGTGCTTGTAATGGGTCGTAAAGAATTGGCTCATTGTGCTAATTAGTTACTTCTTTTAAAAGCCATAGAATGTTGAGCACTTCGGTACTAAACTGACGCTAAGTGGTCATGGATGTGAAGGGGGACAAACAAAAAAGATCTAAAGGGGACCTCAGCTCATCGAAACTGACATATGAAATCAGTATATGGGACTCTATGTTGGGTTCCTGTCTGGTGCTTACATCACAGGTTTGGGGACAATGGTACATTGTGTGGTCGTCATTCAATCCCGGCACAGCAGTGGCTTGGCACTGACAGTGAGTGATGGCATAGGAATGATGTCACCGCGGCTAACCTGAAGAACAAAGGCTTACCTAACCAAACACAAGGCAGATCTGATCTGTGGTCAGATTGAAACTATAGGGATCTATTGAGGCCTAATAACAAACACGCAGGCTCATTGATTAAATAGCATTCACGGGACCTCCGGCTTGTCCTTGGCGGAGTAGTAAGGATATTTTTGTTGACTGTCTCTGGGGTTTGACCCTGGCCACCTCTAGAGACTCATAAGTTTTGCGGGGAAAACATCTGTTTATGTATCTCGATGTGTCATGTGGAGAACCACACCAACAATAAAGAAGCTTCACTGTCCCTTAGTACCATCAAGAGGCACATAGTCTACTTAAAAAAAAATATATGTCCGAAATATTCAATTATTTCTGTCTGGCTGCCGAAAAATGTATTTTGACACAGGTCTTTTAAGTGTTATAAGTGTTATATAGGCCCACAGGGAAAAACAAAATGTATGCAAAATGTAATTGTGGTGGACATTATTAAAGATGCCTCAGCAGTAAAGTGCTGAGAGCGCATATAATATAATTTCTGTTGCATAACACAACAGCCGTTGTGCACACATAAATAACTAACACACACATACAGTATGCTGTGTACATAATATATATATATATATATGTATATATGTACACACACAAACACGAGCCTGGCTGTCTCCAATTAAAACGCCATTACTGTCAGAGCCGATCAACACTTTTGATGGGTAGCACCGCAACAACAATTACACTTACACATTTATCGTTAGCTGTCCGTGCACTGCCTGCCTGTAAGTGTGCCATTAAAAATACCACGGCACGATATTATCTTCATTTCGAGGTTGACCACATTGATTCAGTGGAATATTTGGAAACTCAGTTTATCATTAGGACATTGTATTTATAAGCTACATTGGTCAAGAACGTCATAAATCTCACAAGGGGGAGTTCGACGGCAAGCTGTCAGACTGCCCCCCAACCCCCGCCCCAATGCAAGATGGGATTTCGGAATACCTGGCGCAAGACTTTTGGTCACGCTCTGTTCAAACTGAAAGTATAAACATAGGTTACATGTTCTGTTTAGATTACTGTATGTGTCAGACAGCCATGGTGGAGAAAGTCCGAATTAATCTGATGACACTCTGATGTATCTTTGGCTGTGATTGTTGAGATCAGCAAAAGCCCAGCCAGGATCTCAATCCACAGAAAAGTAGGCCTTTACATTCTATCAATATATAACATCAGACTTCAGGTTTAATATCCTTTTACAGTAAGGCCTTACTATCTAGCACATACATGTAGTTGCCAAACTTCAGTGGAAGAGACTTTAAAGACCTGTCACATTACTGACCACAGTGGTATGTTCTCAGTGTTTTCCACAGCCCGAGGCAACGCCGAGAACATGGCATCATCAGAAGGGTGTTTGATTTAGAGTCAGGGGAAGGCCTTTTGTGGCCTGCGATTACCAGAGCCCTGCTTTTGATGTGGTCAGCGCGATCGCAGAAGCGGGGTCACCGTTATCGATTAAGTCCTCTGAGTCAACAGAACGCCATTCTGTCTTCCGAAATTCCTACTGAAAAGCCTTGACTCTTCGGAAATAGACCTAATCCGTCTTCCAGGCAAATGAGAGGATGAGGACAATTACCCCCAAAAGCCCGGCAGAAGCGTCTCTTTAAAACAGAGCCTCCTACACACAGACACAGACACTGAGACACACGCTCCTTTTCAAAACGCCTCCAGTTGAACTTCCTGGAATGTTTAAGTTTGTGATTAGTGTGGCGGAGGCTAACAATGCAGAACAGAAGAGCATGGATTAGCCTATCTGTCCCGTGGGCTTCAGATTGAATTGAGTGCCAAGTCTTGGTAAGATGGCTGACATATGTAGTAGCAGGGAGTGGTGTTTCTTCTCTAAAAACAGTGTTTTTTGTCTATTTCTTCTTTTTCTTTCTGGTTATAATAGTCAAGTATGAACAAACCTTTTGATGCTCTCTCCAGGATTTTAAATTCATCTGCCTTCTCTCCTATCTCACTGTGACCAAGAAAATTGAGCACTTGACTTTCCCCTTACAATGTTGCCAATTTCAATGATTCATTAAGCGCTTTTCTTATTCTGTGGTCCTGATATGTTTTGTAAGAGTTAAATGTTCCAGCATACACCCTTGGTTGTTGCTTATTGTTTTTTGTTTGGCAGGGGTTGAAACAAAACTGATCATACATCATCCACCCACGACTACACGTAATTAAGTTCTTATCTATGGTTCACAGGAAAATGGAATAACTCTGAAACAACCACGAGTGTTGTTTGTCCAACTTTTTATGAGAATGCAGATCACCAACAATAGAATGAGTGATTCTTTTCCATTCCTAGAAATAAAGTAAAAAAACAACATTGTCATCTGGAATTGAACTAATCGAGGGATGATTTTGCGGACACAGACTAAGCTTACTCTAGGACTACTCTAGGACTGAAAATCAAGGTCAATGGAGAACTCCATTGAGACCTTGATTTTTTTTGTCCTACACTAGGGCTTAATCTGTGTCTGCGAAATCAGCCCTGAAAGTATAATTTGGAAGCACATGACATTGTCCCCAGGCTATTGCACACACAGCATATGAGCCTTACGAAACAACCATTTAAGGTTGGCCGTAGTGGGAGACACCATGTCATTCTATAGGAGTGAACTTACTACTAAAATAATTGTTCGCTTTTGATTATAGCAAGGTGTGGCTCCTGATGGAGCAGTGTTTCTGACTTAATGTTACCATTACATTCAGCCTAGCCTGAACCAGCCACTGCACACAGATAATATTTTGATAGTTAGAGATAGTGTGCTGAACATCGGGACTCTCAAAATGAGTGTGACCTGGATTTCTTCTGCCAGGATCTCATAATATTTCTCTTTCTGGAAGGGAGCATGTTCATCCTTCCTCAGCTGTCATGTTGTCGTTCTACGAACGGTCAGCCACCTACTGGAATGTCTTGGGCCGTCAAAGAGTTAAATCCAAACCATCATCACATCTGTTTGGAACAGAGGTGCTGTTCTACATTAGAAGAGACAGGCCCTGTGGATCGGTTGTTTATCTGGCCTGGGTGCAGATAGCCCATCTTCATGGAACTCTATGATACCTCTGGGTCACATAGCAAAGACAGATACATTTTCTCTGGATTCACCTTTAACCCTAACAGTATCCTATCCAGGCGTCCAGGAGCATCCTGCCCGGACTCCGACTGGGACGGGGAAACACCCGTTTCACAACAGCACGTAATGTCCAAAGCTCCCCTCGATCCCATTCAGAGTTTCAGGGTGGGTTCCGGGCAGCACGCTGAGCCAGACGACTTGCTCCTGTCTGCTGACGGTGTTTGGATTGATGTGTGGCTGTGTCTGACGAGGAGGGTGGTGGCGAACCAAACCCATCCCATCACAATACACCCTGTGTGATCCATTAGTAAGAGCCGGTTTCTCGAAATGCCAGGCTGAGAAGGTTTACAACGATATGGGTTGCATAAAAGACCCAAACCCAACCATTCTCTTAACCGTGGTCCCAGTGTTTGAATCTGCCTGTCGGACGAATGTTTTAAAAGGGAACATAAAAGCATCCTGTCATTCATAATGTCGTTCATTCGCTCAACCCCATGGAATAGCACAGAACTCCATGGAATAGCACAGAACCCCCCCGTCCACCCCCCCATCCCCCACACGTAACAGTACTTTGCCTATGATGATTTCAGATTTCGAGACGCACTGTTTGTTTAGAACCACAGAATCAGGACCAGTGTGCTGCTAAAGAGCAAATGCAATCTGTTGTAAATTCCATCAACACTAGGGGTGACTGTTCTGGGTATACATAACCTACCCCGTATGCTGTCGTAGACCCTGCCCTAACTTGATGCTTGCGTATCATCTTTGCCTCCTAAGACAAAAGAATAAGGGCTTTTATACCTCCCCCGTTTCAGAGGGAATTTCTCTAAATACATGACTAATGTAAACTGGCTGTTAGGAATACAAAGTACAGTACTGTATGTACATCCATGTTGGGTCTCTTGGGGAAGACTGTTCTCTACAAAGTTAGTAACTTTGTTTTGTTGACACAAAGGTGTGATCTCCACTCTGTTCAATATAAGCTGATTAACTATGAGCGTTTTTACACTACAGTTGTTTTATTTTGATGAACAAGACTTGTTGCCAGATTTGCGTGGGAGATACATTTTTTTTCTGGTGTAAACTGACAAAATGTCAATTGTCGCAGGTCAGCGTCCGAAGTAAGGCGGGGCACTTTTCTAACAGATAGTTCCTTTGGCAACTGAGGTATAAAGAGGATGTCTCACTAAATGTGTATTGGAGTGGAATGAACAGTGACAACAAGTCTGGCTCTGATGTCCTATTGCGCTCCATTTATAAATGATTGGTGAATTACTCTTTTTGATTAGGTCAGTGGCTATAAATGAGACTAATGCCCTTGTTTTAGGCTATTCTCTTGGTTCCTATGCTTAGATGTGGTTACTATGTTCTCCTCCTCCCTCTCTATTTCCTCTCTCCCTCTCTTCCCTCTCTATGTTTCTATCATTGATTTTGTTTTTGGACATTAGGTCATGCATATGTTCCCTGCCTAGTACCTCTTGGATTCATGCTTTGTTAATTAAGTATTATCTTTCAATTTAAACAGTTATCTTGCCTTGTGTAATGTTCCCATCACCAATGTTAAGTAAATCTATTTGAATTATTGGATCATTCTCATTTTCCACGACTCACGTTGTTTACGTTTTCTGTTCCTTTTTCAATACTTGGAGTAGGCAACAAAAACAGGCTTGTGAATACATTTTGCATAGTCCTACATGACGTTCAGTGAGTTAAAGACTTACTTCAGAATGTATCACACTTTCTTCATTGTTGCTTGGCATTCTTATGCATTCAACGCGTTGAGTGCAGCCTGTGGTTTCAGCAACAGCAGACAAATATGATGATTATATAACCTAACGTTAGGAGAGGTGATTTGCCTACTGAGCCTCTAAGGAAAGTTTTCACCTCATGAGATTTTTCAGACTGATTGCCAGATAACAAAACCACCTTGATAATTCACTTTGAGGCAGGTATTTCTCATGTTTCCTTGACTCAAATGGTCTGGGGCTGACCCAGTTATGATCTTCATCTGGTATTGAGAGGGACTGAGAGGGAGTCTACCTGGTAGTGCACTTTCTCTTTAATGTTTGATCTTTAATGTTTGACTTAAAATCATAACCAAAAACAAATGCCTGCCTTATTTGTCGTCCGTTCTCCAGATATCGTTTCACAGGTGGTTTGAATCTATTTACTCGATGAATTGCCGGGACCCAATAAGATTGTGTTATGTGAGTGCATAAATATGACATTATAGTGGTTAAAACTCAATTACCTTATAGCTGTTGGGATTATTCTAGAGTCTCAGAACACCCCTATTGTTGCAGACGCTCTGCCTGGCCAAATCAACAGGCCAGGGAACCAATCACCACATTCAGCACTGAGCCAAATGCTTTTACACAGCCTAGCCGTCAAGCTGCACTAATGTGAAGCAGCTCCCAACACGGCTGTTATTAAGATCACATTTTCTGGGGAACGGCCTCTTCATTTGATCTTCTCTGCCCCGGGGACGTCGCCTATCACTGTGTCAAAGACGTGCCAGGTCACCAGGTATACAACACAGCGATCCCCGAAAACCTCTAAATAAGCTCTCGATAGCCCTTTCCAAAACCGCCAGACCTCCAATTCACAATCACCCTATCGAGATGCCAGATGTTCTGTTATTAAGCTTCTTTTTATCACATTTTCCTTCTTCCTGTTTTGTGATATCCACCGTAGTTACAACCTTGTCTTATCTTGGCAACTCCCCCCTGGTTCGGGTAGGTCAACAATTGGGACCAGCTCCTTTGTTTTTGACAAGCTTACATTTAGTTAAGCAATACAACAAAGGCTTAAAAAATCAAATTACAGAAGTATCAAAAGTTGCATGCTCATGTTTTTTTTATATAATAACAGTTGACCTTATTATTGTTTGTTTTATGACTACATCTTCCTGTGTGTAATCGTCCCTACGTCATTCATTGAATTTCCAGCAAAGATTTAACTACAAAGACCGTGGAGCTTTTTGAAGGAACCATAACAACGGATTTGTAGCCAGGTAACCATAATAAATCAGACATTGAGAATCTTAATTATTCTGCGGATGATGTATTAAACCAGTCAAGGACATCACAGAGTCTGTCTCCTTCTGAATTGAGCCTCAGGACTGGAAGTCGCTCAGAGATGTCATTGTTGCCAGTGGTGGTTTTAAAACAGCTTAGTTGAGTTGCTGTGATAGAAGTGAGGACGGATGAACAACACTGAAGTGACCACAACGGTGACATCAACAGCAGACTGAAAGGAAGAATAGAAATACATAAAATACAGAAAATATTCAAAACCAAGGACTTAAAGTACTGGTGCAATTAAACATAGCAAAGAATACACTTTTTGGCTGAAATGCAAAGCCTTCTGCTTATGACAAATCCCACACAACACATTACTGAGTATCCTCTTTATTTTCAAGCATGGTGGTAGCTTCATCATGGTGGGTATGATGAAGACAGGAGTTTTGGAAGATAAAAAGATACAGGATGAATCGAGGAAACCAGTTCAGTCTCCTTTACACCAGACAGTGGGAGAATTCATCCAGGCCAAATCTGCAATGGAGTTTCTTACTCAAAAGACAGTGACTGTTCTTGAAGTAACACTGTTGACTTAAATAATCTTGTAAATATATGACAATACCTGAAAAGGTTGCTGTCTAGCCATGGTTTCCGTTCCCTGACAGGTCATTTTTAACAGAATAATGAGTGCGTGCGTCCATGAGGACTGACTAGAGCATTGCAAACAGTAGAGTCATAGATACTTAATGGGTGAAACACGCTGGTTTCAGCGACAGGCTCTTTAACTTTTATGTCGATAAGGCAGCAGTAATACTTGATTAACATGCACTGTGGTTTCCGCCCGTGCATCATCATATTTTCCATCAACTGAATGCAGTTTAAAGACCGGAACAATTGCTTAAGTATGTGTTCAAGTTTGACTTTTACCGGGATTCCTTAAAAACAAAAAGGGACGAATATGGGTTTCAAGTCTATCATATATTGAAAGTCGTATTCATTATTATCTAAAAATTGATACCGATGTTAAATTACCAAAATTATCACGTCATGTGGGTATTATTCAATGTTCCTTAGCAATCATATACATACAGTAACTTACCACTGAAAGCATGTATTGTGCTCTTGGGATGTTATCCAACCATCATGAGTATAACTTATTCTGATGCGGGAACCATCATGAACCCAAATATCAAACAAAGGAGTCTATATATTTCGTATGTCACTTGCGGTATCAGTAGGGACATTCCTTGCACCATGAGGGTTGCCTTTCCCATGGGCCAAAACAATGCTTCGCTGATTGTCTTATACAAGACATTTTTGTGAATTCCGGATTGAATTGGTGGTGTCAATGAGCAAGCCACGTCTCTAGTAGATCGCGTATCTCCATATGATTAAGGTGGGAATAATGCATTTGTATGCAAACCTGAACCTCGCGAACGATAATGGAATAGTAAGCATTTTACTCCAACCCGATTCACATGGCATAGACATTCATCAGCTTACGTTTACATTATTGTCATTTTGAAGACGCTCATAGCTAAGAGCACATAAAATATTATCTATCACTGGAGCCCTATTGAAAATAATACAAATTAAAATACATGGTCTATTACATAAATGTGTGGTATGATACAGCCATCGGAAAATGTTCGATGGTGTTAACAAATAATTCCCGCTTTTCTTACTGCATATAACATCTCGTAATAAGAAAAGGTCAGAGGCAACAGTTAAAACAAACAGTGTATAATTTGAAAGGTTTTTCCCAGAAGGGCTAGTGGTGCCGATGTCTGGGACAAGGCTGGGGCCGGGGCTTGAGACGACAATGCGCAGCTTGCACACAGATCGGTTTCAGTCTTTGTCAATTCTGAATGGGGGCGGAGGAAGCAAACCCATTAGAATCCTATAAAAAGAAAGTATCCGAGATCATAAAATAGCAGGCTGCCGCACTAAGCACTCACTTACTGCCAGAGGGACAGTCTGGAAGTCGCTTGTCAAGTTTCACCCTGACCTTGAGCATCAGCATTTTTCATTCATATTAAGCTCATCATTTTTATTTTATTATTAGATTGAGCAATTTTTTTGTCATAAAACTCTTAAGTTTTGTCGATGCACTCGTTTCCATGCTGATTGATTGAATAGAGAAATCGTTCTGTAATTTAGTTTATTTTCATGGGGTAAACTTCGCTCATGGCCACAGTGTGACAGAGCGCGCTTTTTCGTGAGAACTGTATGCGTAATTGGAGAGGTTCGGGTCGCAGGTTGTATACCATTTAAATCTGTTTTATTTTGGGCGACAGTTCAGCAAAATTGTTCTCCAAGGATGCGCGGCCTGACTCGGAATAGATTCTGGTGTGTCTTCGCGCTGCTTGTAGCTGCACTGAGGATGGGAGCGTCGCAGAGAGCGGAGCGCTCCAAAGCAAACTCCATCAGAGCGGCTATGCTGGGAGAACCCACACCAGCCACAAACCACTCAGCTACTCTTGAAATCGGGATCACGAAGAAAGGCAAAATCCTTACGCAGGTAATTGGATCTTTCTCTTTTAATTATTAATGCATACTATTCACATAGTTGTGCATATTTTACTGTAACAACTTTGGCAAGGACTTTGGTCAGGATGTATTAAAGTTTTACTGTTTTAACAACCCTTTTAATGTTTTAAAAACTATTGGCATGTATAGTTTTGTTGTTACAGTCTTGCTTTTAAATAACTGGTACCAACTGTTGCAATACGTGCGTATTTGCTTTAAGCATGCCTCAGAACATAGCGCATGGTACCCAACTTAACTACAGCGGTAATGTCCTCTTTGCCACCAAGAAACGTGTCACGTGTGAATCGTTATTGGAAAATTATGGGAATTGGACCCCTCATAAACCTTAATTGCATTTTAGACCTTGACGCCATGGTCAGGTCCAACGCTTCCACGGTAAATCATTAGCATGAGCACTAGAAATCCAAGAAAAATTCAACGCCATGGAGGCTTTTCTGTCTGGTTGTTAATGTCATTAAACTGCTCCAGACTCTTGCTGGAATTATTAAAATCAACTGTCGGCGGAGTGTGATGGATCCTATTACCGCCTATTCAATACGCTCACTAATATTAACTTCTGGTGACGAAATAGTTAGCAACGAAATATTTAGCAACGAAATATTTAGCAAGCTCACAATCCGATCCTGGTTGCATTAAAATTGCACGTTGAATCAACATTCGTGACATTTTGTGTAGAAAACTCGCAGTCCAATCGCAGCTGGTTGCCACGGTAAACTGAATAAACCTTAATGCAATTTGGCTCAGATACCACACAATCCCGTTGCACCTGGGAGGCTCACAATTGTAGTTGAATGAATCGCAATATTGGCTTGGAAACTGATGTCTAATTTCTATTGGAATACAGCCAGAGTAAGGATATCCAACAATTGAAACTTTTAATCACCTGCTGCAACCATATGTGTTTGTGTAGCGTAGAATTAAAGGGGCAATGTGTAATTTTTGCATTGTCATATAAATAATTTGGCCATTGACTAATTACAGTGACAGTGAAATGAAACAATTCTACAGCATTCATTCACCAGAAATGATTTTGGGCGGATACTAAAAAGCATCCCAGACATCTTTAATTGTCAAATGGAAAATCTGCATAATATCTCTCCTTCATCAGCATCATGATCATGATTGCTCTCAAGCTCAAACATACGCTACAATTATACATAATTTTACTCAACAAGCTTGACACATTTCTGCTTACTTCCAGCAGTTTGTTTATACAAGGTACCATTTTAAGACAACCCGGCTGTAATTTGGTTGTGACTGTACTCAACATTTGGACAGTTAGCTTAATCAACATAGAGTGCTGTCTTCCAGTGTTTCTATGAATTTACCATACCGTGAGCCACTTTTGAGTGAACACCTTTTCATATATTAGATCAATTTCTTGTCCTTAAGTCCACCCAACTAACAAAACATAGTTTGATTAACTTAGCCCTTTTTTTACCATGCACTCACACTGTTTTCGGTTCCTGCTGTTGAAACACAGTGCAAAGTCAGCCTGGCGGGCTGTACAGAGCGATACTATAGACCAATGGGCTAAAGACTGACCATATAGTCTGGTTTATGTGGGACTCATGTTCGAGCAATCTGCGTAATTTGACTTTCGTTTCATAGTATCTTACCATTTATCAAATGTTAAATAATTAAATCAATAATTGTTGAATAAATGCCCTTTCGATCTGTAGTTTTTCCTGTTTACATATCAAATAAACTTCTTGTGATTTCATTTGAGCTGTAGATGGCACCACATTTCACCTCTCTGTCGCTATACATTTACGCGTTTCAACTCAGACAGAGGGAAAAAAACAGCTGATTCCCTTTGTCTTTTACAATGAAAGTGTTTATACCCACTGAACTACTGAAAGGCACAGTTTAGCTTTGGCTTTGGATTTTGTCTGCTGTCGGCTTAAACGCACCAGTCTCCAGATTGACACTCGTAACGATACCAACGGGGTGTGTGTATGTGTGTGTGTGTGTGTGTGTGTGTGTGAGTGCGTGTGTGTGTGGTAGCTGCACCTTACTGCTAAGACCACTGTTCTGAGATTCTATCACTCAGACAGTGAGGATTAAAGAGAAAAGCCTCGGTCTCTTCTGCAAAGTGGGAACCTTTCCAGCCCGAAGAGCTGTGCCAGACCTATGTTAAACGTCTGCTTATAACCTTGCCATCCCAATAAACTAAAGTGGTTTGGATAAAATGGATCTGTCTGTGTGTGTGTGTGTGTGTGTGTGTGTGTGTGTGTGTGTGTGTATGTAGGTGTGCGTGTGTGGAGACCACCACGGTACTCATGTAAGTATTAAATGTTATGGCACATTTAGCAGCACTTCCAGAGTAATTTGGTTGACAGTTTTCAATGGGAGGTGTGCTGGCCTGTCTCTACTGGCTGATAGAATGCTTTCTAGCCTTGCAACTTAATAGCTAATACTCAGCAACAAGACATGAGAGATCGCCCAAAGCCTTAAGGCAAATGCCAATCACCCGCTGAAGAAAAAGTAAGTCTATTTTAAGAATCAGATGCTTTAACCAGTATTGCAACACTATGTAAACAACCATGCCAACGAGCCAAAGGCATTGTGTTACATAACGTCACCATTACAGCAGCAGCCTCGGTTCCCAGACTGAAGGGAATCTGAAATTGATGAAACCATTCTGAATTGGCTTTGTTTTTACTCTGCACCGAGTGAGACCGAATGACCTTCAGGTGAGCACTTGCCCGGCGAGCAGAGTGCCTGCCAGATATGTGCTGTAGCTCTCTTTCCTGTGTTCACAGAGAAGCTGCCATTGTGCTGAGTTTCTTACAATGTACGCTGAGTCTTTGGAACAGAATAACACCTCACTCCAATCCATCGTTATAGTGGTTCAGGACACGTGTCCTCATTACACTTCCGCACTTTACAGTTAGAACGAGTATCTCATTAATTCACCATTGCATCCATTTAGTCACCCCCCCCCCGTTTCCTCCAACACCAGACCTCTTCAGAAGAATGCCGTGCATTTTTTTAATATACAGCATTACAGGCAAGCTGTTGAAATGTATCCCTTCAGGGCCTTAAACTCTCCGACATTAAAGGATATGCGAAAGATTACAACATAAGCTCTCAATAAATCACACCCACTGGCTCGCTTTCAAAAGTAGCAAATTAGAGTGGGGGAGTCGGGGAGGGGAGCACGGCGGCCACCCAGAGGAGCGCGCAGGAAACCCGGGTGTAATTTGGTGTTTAAACTGTCAGATTAATAAAGTTGGGCTTCCATCCAACATGTCAAAACCAGTGGTGGTTCTGTAGTAGCGTGACTGTGTGGCGTGCTTTTGTTTCCCCTCAGCTGTTGACAAAGTGCTGCACAGACGTGGGTGCTCTCTCCTCTCACTGACAAATACAGTTCCCATCGATCACTTTGAGCTCCAAACCCGTGGTCAGGCCCTGACCGTCCCAGGTGTTACAACCGGCACAATGAAGTTGAGCTGTGTTTGAATGTGTGTGTGTGTGTGTGTCTGTGTCTGTGTGTTTGTATGTGTGTGTGTGTGTGTGTGTGTGTGTGTATTTGTGTCTGTGTTTGTGTAGCCAAAAAGAAAAGAGCCTCTCGACTTTATCAGGAGAGCCAATGTTCGTGGGTGGCCACGGATCCCCAGTAAGCGAGCGAACTAGTACAACCCGACGCTATGGGCAGGGATCTCTGAACCCACTAGGGGAGGTAGAGGCATGCTGACAGTAACAGCTGAGTGGCTGGCTGGTTTCCCAACCGCTGCCTGGACGATACATTAATACATTTTTAACTAGTCCTGAAACATTATTTAATTCCACACAGAAATTATTTTAACAAGCCAGGACCGAAATGTTTAAACCCCCCCCCCCCCCCCCCCCCCCCCCCCCCCCC
>JACXGI010002258.1:60993-76628 GCA_016801175.1 Esox masquinongy | reverse complement strand
GTGTCTTGCCCTCCTTGTGCAAGGTGTCAATGGTCGTCTTTTGGACAGCTGTCAAGTCAGCAGTCTTCCCCATGATTGTGTAGCCTACAGAACTAGACTGAGAGACCATTTAAAGGCCTTTGGAGGTGTTTTGAGTTAATTAGCTGATTAGAGTGTGGCACCAGGTGTCTTCAATATTGAACCTTTTCACAATATTCTATAATTTTCTGAGATACTGATTTAGGGTTTTCATTAGTTGTCAGTTATAGTCATCAAAATTAAAAGAAATAAACACTTGAAATATATCAGTCTGTGTGGAATGAATGTATACATTATACAAGTTTCACTTTTTGAATGGAATTACTGAAATAAATCAACTTTTTGATGATATTCTAATTATATGACCAGCACCTGTGTGTATATATACCATTATATATATATATATATATATATATATATATATATATATATATATATATATATATATATATATATATATATATATATATATATACCATTATATGAATTAGATATATACAGTATCTCACAAAAGTGAGTACACCCTTCACTTTTGTGGACCAAGTGAAAATGTCCAAATTGAGCCCAATTAGCCATTTTCCCTCCGGTGTCATGTGACTCGTTAGTGTTACAAGGTCTCAGGTGTGAATGGGGAGCAGGTGTTAAATTTGGTGTTATCGTTCTCACACTCCCTCATACTGGTCCCTGGAAGTTCAGCATGGCACTTCATGGCAAAGAACTCTCTGAGGATCTGAAAAAAAGTATTGTTGCTCTACATAAAGATTGCCAAGACCCTGAAACTGAGCTGCAGCACGGTGGCCAAGACCATACAGCGGTTTAACAGGGCAGGTTCCACTCAGAACAGGCCTCGTCATGGTTGACCAAAGAAGTTGAGTGCACGTGCTCAGCGTCATATCCAGAGGTTGTCTTTGGGAAATAGACGTATGAGTGCTGCCAGCATTGCTGCAGAGGTTGAAGGGGTGGGGGACAGCCTGTCAGTGCTCAGACCAAATGCCGCACACTGCATCAAATTGGTCTGCATGGCTGTCGTCCCAGAAGGAAGCCTCTTCTAAAGATGATGCACAAGAAAGCCCGCAAACAGTTTGCTGAAGACAAGCAGTCTAAGGACATAGATTACTGGAACCATGTCCTGTGGTCTGATGATAAACTTATTTGGTTCAGATGGTGTCAAGCGTGTGTGGCAGCAACCAGGTGAGGAGTACAAAGACAAGTGTGTCTTGCCTACAGTCAAGCATGGTGGTGGGAGTGTCATGGTCTGGGGCTGCATGAGTGCTGCCGGCACTGGGGAGCTACAGTTCATTGAGGGAACCATGAATGCCAACATGTACTGTTACATACTGAAGCAGAGCACGATACCCTCCCTTCGGAGACTGGGCCACAGGGCAGTATTCCAACATGATAACAACCCCAAACACACCTCCAAGACGACCACTGCCTTGCTAAAGAAGCTGAGGGTAAAGGTGATGGACTGGCCAAGCATGTCTCCAGACCTAAACCCTATTGAGCATCTGTGGGGCATCCTCAAACGGAAGGTGGGGATCTCTAACATCCTCAAACGGAAGCGCAAGGTCTCTAACATCCACCAGCTCTGTTATGTCATCATGGAGGAGTGGAAAAGGACTCCAGTGGCAACCTGTGAAGCTCTGGTGTACTCCATGCCCAAGAGGGTTAAGGCAGTGCTGGAAAATAATGGTGGCCACACAAAATATTGACACTTTGGGCCCAATTTGGACATTTTCACTTAGGGGTGTACTCACTTTTGTTGCCAGTGGTTTAGACATTAATGGCTGTGTCTTGTGTTATTTTGAGGGGACAGCAAATTTGCACTGTTATACAATCTGTACACTCACTACTTTACATTGTAGCAAAGTGTCATTTCTTCAGTGTTGTCACATGAAAAGATATGATCAAATATTTACAAAAATGTGAGGGGTGTACTCACTTCTGTGAGATACTGTATATGAATTAGATACGCCCCCTCAGTCTGGTCATCCTGCAACTGATCCTGCTCTAGCATGGATTTAGTCTGGGTGCTAAATCTGGATGCTATATCTGGATGCTATATCTGGGTACTATATCTGGGTACTAAGGTACCTACATCAGGTGCTAAATGGAACTTTGTGTTCAGATTCCTGGATCACAACTATCAGTTCCCCTCTTTTTGAAGAACATGCAGGCTGTTTTCTTCACTTTGAGATGTATTGTACTCATGAGTGACTTAGACTTATTTTTTTTACATAAACCATTTCCCTACCATGTTTTTTTTATGTGAACCATTCTCCTACCATGTTTTTTTTTATGTGAACCATTTCCCTACATTGCGTTTTTACTTGAACTTACAATGAGTTAATCTGCAGCTTTCTGTCTGCTCTGTGTGTGCACATAAATCACTACCGTCTGATGTGTTTGAACTTCAGACCCTGTACTGACAGGGAGATAATAATGTACAGTATTGACCCTAGGGGCACGCCCACATCATAGCTGAGAGTGACCGACATCTCATTACACACTCTTAAACTCCAGGCTCTGCTTTCAAGGAAAGATTTCATCCATCTGGGAACAGAAATACAGGTTCTACGGGTTTGTGAAGAGGACCTGATTTTATCTCTGCAATGCGTTGTGCCTAAGAACAGCTTTTAGCTGTAGTATGTTGGCAGTATACCCCAAACCCTTGTGAACCCTTATTTCTATTAGATACCAGTTACATACTTACATACCCTGGCATTGTTTTGCATGATCTAAATTTCAGCATTTTTGCACAAATCTGGTCTCTCTAAAATGCACAAAATATATCCTGTAAATCTCACACCAGGACTCCCCAAAACACACACAATCCATGACATAACTTTTTATGTTTATTAATTAATTAACTGTGAGTCTGTGTTTTAATTTTACATAAGCCCTGCTACAAAAACATTATTCTGGTGACATTTCAAACAAAATACTTGAAAGGCAGATAAATTATTGAAAAAGGCAAGTTGATTAAATTATCAGTGTTGTATAATTGTGGAAGGTTCTTTTCATATGCCCTTTAGATTTTGTTTAAAATGCACTGTCTCTATATAGGGGGAATTGTTCCAAAGTTTGAAAGAATCTAAATAATTTTCAGGCCATACCATTGCCTGGCCCTATAACTATATGCGGAGTCTTAAAGGAGCACACATGGAGTGGAAGAGTGGTATTGAGCTTCTGTCTGCAGGCCAGAGATCATCAGTTTGCTTGGATGTTTGTGTGTCTGCAGCTCGTTGTAATGTTTGCTGGGACAGAATTCCTTCCACCTTAAATATCTGCTGTTACCATGGTGAAGGCAAAGTACATCGTAACAACCTCATTGTCTTGGAAATATATTTATTTACTTTTTTTCTCTGGCCCCCTCACATTTACTGTGGAAGATGATAGTTTAGTTCTTAGCGTACATGGCGTGGTGAATTTTGTAGTTTTCTGCCCTGCTGTTTTTTAGTGTATTTTATAACTAATAAACTACATTGTGTTGGAGCTGCTAGGCCCACTAGCTAGTGTGTGAGGATTTTGGGTCTGTTTGTCTGCATGTCACTAGGAATCTATTTCAAAGGGCTACATTTCTTCAATGCAGTTGATCCTAAATTAAACCAAAAAGAATAACATGCTGGTTAAACATGGTCATCAGTCTTGTGTACTTTCATGGTCATGCCTCACTGTTGATCAAGGTCCCTACATCAATGTTTGTTTTCTGCTACAGATCTTTTTTACGTTGGGATGTGCATGCATCACTCAAATGTGACATTTTAATAATATACTGAGTGTCTCTTTTTCAGGATATTACTTACCTACTGACTTGGCTGTGTCTGGCTGCCTTTATATGATGATCATGTAGTTCCAGGGCCGGCTGCATCACTTGGCCATAATTCTTTGATGTAAAAAGAAGTGTAAAGAAAGTGAAATTCTGTTAATACTGGACTAACAATAATTCCTGTTACACCAGCTCAATATGGGCCTTCTGTCTGCGACGTTTGGCTCTTTTCTGATTTCGTTTTTTTTTTTTTTTTTTAAATTACGAAATTTATAAAAAAAAACGTTTTTCTGTAATGTCCCCTTTGGTTTTGTAAGAATGTAGGATTCCTGTTTTAAAAGAAATTTTATTGTTTTATCATTAAAATATCTTATACAACTTTGTTTGATACATTTTATTTATTATTATATTTATCTGTGATAGAGGAAAATGTCATTCCCACTCTCCATTTATTGTAATGTCTGTGTACTTCACTGAAAGCTACCTGCTTTATGGTTTTCAGTGTTGTTTCACGGTGCCCTATTTCTCCTAAGTGTCTGTATTTTACAAGTTTGTTAAGAACACCTTGGAGTTATTGATACATTCTAAAACAAATATAATTGCTATTTCATGTTGTTCCGAGCGTAGAGCATTGTGCAAGATTAGGAAAAACACTTTCGATCCGCATATGAGCATTGCATTCACGCTAAGCAGAAATCCCCAAGCAATGGGTCCCTAACAACTTATTTTAAATTTTTGTATACTGATAAGTGTCAGGTGTGGACACCGCCTTAACCAACATGACCACTAGCGTGGAACAAAATGACTCACATTCCTTTGATTGCTACAGTTCACCTGTTAAAACAGTCCATTTCTTTATGACTCATACTGTACTGTTCATTCTGAAGGACAGTGTCTTTGTGCCTCTGTTGACTTGAGATGGACCTTGCCAAACTAAATTTGCCGCGTTAGGCATCTGTTATGGAGACATGTTCGCCTAGCCCTGTGTCTGCCGCGGCATTCACGTATTGCCTCACAACAGAAAATCGCTTCCAACATGCTTCTAATGATTAGTTTTATGTAAATGCTGTGAATAATCACTACTGGCTATTTATGTGCGGTTTCCAATTTTCATCTCTCTTCACAGCTGAATGGATGAATTACAAGTTTTTTTTAAGATGCTTAATATGTCACTTTCTTTCTCTGCACAGCTGCCCATAATGGTGACGGTTTGCCCATTTCCCCTTCAGACTGAAAAGTTGTGGATGTTCTGCTGGGAGCCTAGAGAAAGAGTGCCCGTGTACATGTGAACCTTACAGTAGAGTGCCCGTGTACGTGTGAGCCTTACAGTAGAGTGCCCGTGTACGTGTGAGCCTTACAGTAGAGTGCCCGTGTACGTGTGAGCCTTACAGTAGAGTGCCCGTGTACGTGTGAGCCTTACAGTAGGGCTTCAGCTCTACCGTGGGGGTGCCACTCTACACTCGGAATCCCAGAAAGGCTCCTGTTCCCCTGGTTACTCTGGAGAGAACCCTACCTACCGTACCGTGTATAGGCAGAGGCGATGCAGCTAGCTTGTCAGTGCTGTCTGTAGCACGGACATAACGTCCTTTGGCATCGCTCTTCAGGCTGGGTCATCTAAGAGGTGCTGAATATGCTGAATGAATTGGCTTGATCCGCTACCAAATTAAAGCTTTGCATCAAAGGGCAGGTGGACCTGGTGTTGAAGGGGGCTGATTTCAATTGCTTTGAAATGAATGCCAGTGAGAAATATGGATCATGGATTCGCCTGGCCCAGTGCTAGTTGGTTTTCTGACTTTATATTTTCATGTCTTACCGGAAGGACAGACAAAGTACAAATTAAGCGAGTAATTGATTGGTGTGGCTGTTAACCCCGCCTTTATGGATGTTAGTCTTAATTGGATGGCCAAATATCTTCATCGAACTATAGCAGTACAATTCTTTTTTTAAATACTGGATGAAGTCACTGTTTGTATGGCTTTCATTTGAAAGAAATTATAATCACTGGTTATAGATGGTTGATAATGTATTGCCTGACTGCTGAGGTGGACCTATCAGTGGACACCCATCCTAATTGCACCACCTGTTCCTTTTTCCGTTACCCAATCGCATCACACATCCCTGGTTTAAAAACCCAGTCAGTTGGTTCTCCCAAAAGAGACTCTTTTGCTTTACCCCACATGGCCATAGACACTCTTGAGATACATACCCTTTTTGACAGACAGACACTGTTCATTCATACATCACTTAGTTTAGCACATACATCTCACTTTGTCCTGTTTCATGTGAGTATGTATTGCTATGATGTTTTGTTTGGTGTTGTCTAGTCAATTGTTTGCTGTGTGCTGTTTAGTCCTTGTTCAACCTGTGTGTTTTTGGTTGTCCCTGTGTCCCTGGGAAAAATGGGTTTTTAGCAAGTCGCCCTTGGGCATACCCAACCCGTAGGAAAACGTTGTCTAAAAACACTAGTTAGAACTGAGTGGACCACCCACTGTATTTTTGTATTGGTTAGTAGTTAGCTAAGCGGTTCTTGAGGCAGGCAAGTTCAGTTTAGTGGTGTTTGACCATATTTCATTTCTTGGGTCCAGCTCAGCCCCTTTTCCCTATCCCCTTTACCGTGTGTTTATAATAAACGTTTTATGTTTGACGGTAGCTTTGGTTGTCTGTGTCGTTTGTTCTCACTGTGCCTTTATACTACATTGATTTGCATGAGCTTTATGTTACGGGTCTCTGTACCATCCACCCTAGACTGCTAGAGCCACAGGGTTCTTAACACTTCTCATCTAAAGATAGCACTGAGGATGACAGATGCGAAACATTTGGAGAATCTTTACAACGTAATTTACAAGATATGAAAAATGGCTTCAGGTAAAGTTTACAGAATACATCCCAGAACTAGCACACTCTGTGGCAGGTAATTCGTAGGCTTGTAAAGCTATGATACATTAATATTTATAACATCCACAACTGTTATGGTTTTTTAGCGATATCACAGTGCTAAAAAAAGATATTGACAATGAAAAACAAGCCAATTATAGATTATGTAAGACCTTTGAAGCATGATCCCATCATGTAAGGTGCATGTTCTACCAATATGTTTCTAAAAGAAAACAAATTATGGGTGTTACATTGCCTGTCCCAGTGTGTTTTTACAAATCTGCAGAGCATACAAACAAAATTATTGGGAGCTATGAGTGGGGATATAAGTTTTTAGCTCTCTAAAAGACATGAAATATGATTGACTGAAATGCTTTATGATACTCAGTCCACAATGGCCAGATAGATTCCATGGGCTACAAGGAAGGTGACTTGGTTTTTGTCATTTATTTTTGGTTGCTCAGGTTGTTGTTGGTATGGAATTGCCTGTATTAATTATAGCTGTATATAATGTAAAAGTTAACTAGCTCTCACTTTTTTGGTTCCCTTCAGATGAGAGCGCTCAAGAGTCCAATGAAGATGGAGACGAAGGACAAAGACAACCCTGGAGGAGGAGGAGAAGAAAGAGGAGGGGAACTACAGCTCCAAGAGGTGGGCCAGTGACGGGCAGAGTGGACCAGGTTTCAGACTCCAACTGTGGGGGTCAATCCAAGGCCCCCACCCCTACGGAGAAGAACGGAGAGTGGCTCAGCAAGAACAAAAGACGAAAGCTGAAGAAGAAACGCCACAAGGAGAAGCTGCTTTCTCTGGGTCTGTTGCCTCGTGCCGCATCTCTGGAGTTCACCTACCAGAGAGGGGGGTGTTGGGAGGAGGAAGGGGAGGCAGCGGAGGAGGAGGAGACAAGGCAGAAAAGAGCAGCTGAAGTGATAGACTTCCTCAGGACTACAAATGATATCTACGTGTCTGATTGTGAGTATCATGCTACAATGTCTGCTTTTTAACCCAGATTATCCATCCAGATACAGTCACCCTGGTTTCTCTGTCTCCCTAAGAGCTGGCTAGAACCATTACTCTGGAGAGGAAGGTGACGGGCCCATGCTCTTCAAGTAATGTTGCCGGCATAGCTCATGCATAGTTTCTTATTTTAACTTTTTTTTTTATAGAAAATGAATAATTTGAATAGCACTGTGGCATGAACCAAATAGAAACTGAGAAAAGGCAGGTGATGACTCACTGACCCGTTACAAAAATTGTCCCAACTTGAGGGCGGTGTGGGATTGTAACTCAAAGGTGGCAAGGGTAAGGGCTGTCTTTGGGTTGTGCGAAAAGTGTAATGGACGAGCTCAGTCTGTGAAAATCCCTCCCTGACTTGCTTCTCGTGGACCAGTCAGACAGTCCAGAGAATCCCATTGGTTCCAGAGATTAAGGTTCCTGTATGGATGGTGAGTTAATTTAGCCAGTAAGGAGGGCCTTTGGAAATGATCACTGTAATTCAGTCATATGCCCCTTTCCCAAATATATCCCAATATCAGTCTCAATGTAGACTGGCAGTATAACCAAACCAGCACTCGCTGTCACCAACTCGCTCACATAGCCATAAGGTGTCGTGTGTTGCAGGCAAAACTCTGAGAGTGACTTTGAGAGTGGCAAGGGAATCAAATAAACCCAGCAGCTTGGGATACACTCGTGACTTGAATAATGCAATTTATTTCCACATTTGAATAGTGAAACAGACATTGAATTGAAAGGATAAAGTTCTACTACAATATGCGATGTTCAGTAATCGTTAAACAGATAATTTGTCAAACATTGAAATCCGACTGAAACGACAACTGGCTGCTCATGGCTAGGCACGCCTCTCCATTTGTACAGAGTAGAAATACAGAGTACAGAGAAATGATGCCAGGCGTTGTGTGACATCCCTTGGCTCCGAAGACTGACTTGTTAGCCGGTTTGGTCCAAGTGGCTTTTAGATGGTCTAATTAGCCCCCAGGTCCTCTATTATTATTCGCTCCCTGAGCTTTGGACACTTGTTCGTATGGAGGAGGCGTGAAGTCGGACAGGGAGGGGCGAGGGGAACAGGTTAACCTGTGATACAGCCCAGCTGATGGTGAAAATATTCCACATTCGACGGGGGCCAATTTGCTGTGTCATCTCACTGAATTCACACAGATCCTGATTCGCACCACTCACGGCGCCAGAGCTTGTGGAGGTTGGTGGGATTAGTAGATCTCTAACTCTTCATGCTCATTACCTTCAGCAGAAAGGCTCAGTGTGTCCTCTGAAGTGGTGGACGGCCTTCTGACCGGCTTGTCCAATGGAACAGTGCCCCCTGCTGGTTTGGCCCAGCTCCACAGCCTCAAATCCCTGGTGCAAAAACGGGACACAGCAGCTCTTGCCAGGGCTCTACAGGAGCTCCAGAACAGCTCTGATGTGTCTCCAGGTAGGTAGTCTTGTGTGTTTATATCTCACCTGGATTAACCTCTTTGTCTTGAGCTCATCTGCATGCCTTACACACACACACGTGCATGTTGGCCCATAACTTTCCTTAACTACCAGACCACACATGAGCATGTTCGTGACATTCTTTGCCTGCATATCTCCTACCTTATTTTCTTTAATCGCCACGGTCCCATAGAGCCAATACTGACATGAATGAGAGATTATGGGCATGAAAAGTAATTAGGCTTGACACAATGTATGAGAGTACTAACTATCTCTGTACGAAGGACACTAGGTAGGAAATGTGATGCCCCATTACTGATGGGTCCCACACACTCTGTCCATACCACCTGCTAGGAACTGTGTATGTGACTGTCGTAAGACTCTCTGAATAGACCCTTGGACCATAGGTTGGAAAATACCATACAACGGTATTTTGTAGGATAAACCTTTCTTATAATAGGCTGTGTAATGGCTATGACCACTGATCACCTCCTATGTGTCCTGGCAGAAAAGACTGTTAACTTGTGATCATTGGAGAACATGAAAGAACTATGGAAGATCAACATCTTGGACTCATGCTAAATAAAGATTCTCCCCTGACTTCGGTTTAATCAATGACTCTGTTCATGGATCATAAGTGGACAGAAGCTAACATGACTGACAAGGAGCGTTTCATTTTTCAGTGTGTTGGATTGGATTAAAAAGAAATGGCACTGAAAACAAAGCTCGGTGTGATTTTTAGCTTTGTTTGGCTTCCTAGGCAGAAGAGTTGTATCCAGCCTGCATGGCAATGGGTTTTTTGCTTATAGATTTACACCACGCCATGGACGACCAGCTGGTTTGGCTAACAACCTCATCTTGAATCTAATGACTGGCTTTTGCTGAGAATATACCCCGTCTGATGGATGAGTTAAAATGCTCTCACTGACTAAAATCCTGTTTTAGTGAAAGCATAGTCTTTAAAGCTCTTTGAAACCAAGCTAACATTGTTTCACCAGCCTTTTACTCTTCTTCTTGATGAAGAGCAGCCCTTAGCTGGGCGATGATCCCCAGGTTCTTAGACCTTATGGCCAAATTGTGTCACTGACCTGTACTGGAGATTCAGCACCGGTAACCATAGTGAGTCTCCCCTCATTGCCAAGGCAATGCTGTGGAAGAGCAGACTCCCGGCCAGCCAGAGAAGTGATCAGTCTCCTTAGTAGACTAACTATAGACTCACACTTCTCCGCCTATTTCACCTGCTCCCTAGATGTGAACAGTCATTTTGGATTAACCTTAATCATAGTCGATTAAGAGGAGAACTTAGTCCGATATCCATTCTGTCTGTTAAAACACATCTGTTCCTGCCTGAATATTGTCTTAAAGCAGCAGACCATTTCCCTCATGCTCTCTTACTTCCGACCGTTCCATTGAACAAAATGTAAAACAATGGGATAGGATCACTGTTTCACTTAGTTCTGGGTGGCAAATGCAATATATGTGTAGCTAAATGAATGGAATTAGCCACCAGTGGAATAAAGCCAACTGTTTCTGGCCACCCATGCTTGAACCCAGTAGCCCTGCGGTGTGCTGTTGGTTTAGCCTGTTTTAGAGTCCTCTGAGTCTTTTTCACAGTTCACTGGATCTTCTCTTCAGCTCTGAGAGAGAGGCGGAATCAATTCACCACAGAGGCTGCACTAAATCATATCCCACAGCTTATATTTCACTTCCAACCAACACCTATCAGGGATGACGTCTGCTGCCGGCTTGCTGCCAGTTTTATTTGATGACTTTTATGCACCTGGTGAATGAAATCTTTCCGTTTCATTTTGACAGAGTAGTAGTATGAAAGCAGTGATGAAATGTAGGTTGTGGAGTTCTGCACAGCAGTAGGCTTAGTCCAGGATAGTTTGCTTGTCCTAATCGTTTTGAATCGTCAGTAATGAGTAATGCGCAACCGTTTTAGTCAAACTCTAATGTAACATTTTTCTCTTGTCTGTTCAGATGAGGCCACAGCCATTGTGTCCCTGTTTCAGTACTGGACCACTGAGATTTTGCCCATGCAGAGAGACCAGAAGACAAGCCAACCTGTAACACAACCTTCCTAGGTTTGCCAAACAACTTCTAGTTGTTGAGGGTTTTAAACAACATTGCTGACAGAAAAACTATTTATTGTGTGTCCATTAATATTAAAGCTGTGAGCTATTTGAGAAGACTGCCACATGTGAAAGTGCTAAAGCATGTCCTATGGATTCTTTTGACGCTGTTAATAATGAGTTTATTTACAGAAATGTTTGATGTTGGACTGTGCATATTAAAATGTTTGTTTAAGATGTTGTAGTTATACACTTGTCTGTGCCTGAGGTGCAGGAGTTGAAGGGAAATAACAGACAAGCTGAAGGGGTTCTCCACACACTCAGGATCAACGCAGTTTGGGTCAATATGCTCTGATGAAGGATGGTTCACCCAAGCCTCTATGAAAGGACATTTTGCATTTGACCCTGAGTGTCTGGCTATCCTTTTTTGCTATTCTATTTTTTTAACACATGAAATATATAGCACAACATTACACCCTGATTCCCTCGTACCTTAATAAGCAGGACTTTTTCAGTGCTTGTTATTGTTAGATGTTTCATGTGATAACAGGGAGACATAATTGGGAGTAGCTTCAGCCAGTTTCCATCTTCCAATTGACATGAGAAGGAAATGCCAAGTCTGCCAGACTTCTTGTCTTTGAGGTTTATATGTGGACATGACATTTGGACCAATTTGGTAGCACACCACTTGCAGTGAAAATACCCCTCACAATCTATTGTAAAGTCAGAACCTCCACCTCTCGACTAAGCCAACTTACCTTAAGGCCAAGGTATAACTACAGTACGACGTTAAACCATTCTGTGTCCTAGCTGATGAGATGTTCGTCAAAAACTCTGGCCCCAAGAGAAGACAAAATTAAGACTGTGACCACTCTAAATAAATGTGTGTACTCTCCATTTACCCACTGTGCTATGGACATGAAGGGAAGTTTAGTTGATAATCACCTATTGTGCTAGAGCCAACCGCTTATCCAATGACATCACAGCATCTGACTAGCGCTGGTAATTCTTGTTCAAGCTGCCATGACCCGGAGGTCACGTGAGCCATACAATTGGAGCTGGTGAAATATGACAGAGGGACACAGATTTTTGGTTACAGAACTTTCTTCCACATATATGTCCATGAGGACAGAAAAACGAAATATTTTTAGCTAGTTTAAAACAGTTACTGTTGGACAAAGGAACACTTCGATTTTGTGTTTAAGGGGATCTGTCCTACAGTACAAAATAGTATTTAAAGTTGACTTATGATGCAGTGTCAAAGTGATCTAACAAGTTAATTCTTAGCTACAAAGAAAAATGTTCAGATTAATCACTTCTGAGTCCAAAACTTACAGCTTATAACTAGTTGAGAAGCACCTGTGATCGCAAGCATTATGTTAGCTATCATTTAACAAGTAATCCAAGATCCTTGTATGCCCAGTTGTGGACCATGCCTCTGGCATTTGAAGTTGATACTGTACAGTAGGTTCAATTACGATAAAAGAAGAGCACATGTAGTCTTTGATTTAGAGGGGATTCATGAAGGAACTGAAGTGTCTTAAATGCCCATTGAAGCTGGGGATCGTGAAGATGCTTGACACTTAAATCACACAAAAGTAGATTCATACAAATGAATTGAATTAATAAGACTCAGATGTTGTTCAGGAATAGCCTTGGCTGGATCTCTAGGCATCACAGTGGTAGTGAATTCAAGAGCCACCATCTGTAGGCCCTGTTCATACCAGGATGTGCCACCAGTTGTTGTGGTGCCTGATTCGTGCCTAAGTCCATTCAGTAGTTCATTTCCTGAGGCCTCCCACACAGAAAACGCCACGGCATTCTGGATAAAAGCATCTCTTTAATGGCATATTATTATATTATGAGAGGCTGTGGTAGCCCCTGAAATGTTTTTTGAAGAATCAGAAATGTCTTTTTGGGGGGGGTAACGTGGATCTTGACACCGTTGTGTGATTGCCAGTCTACTTGGACTGACTGTGGATTTGATGCCCTGAAAGATCAGTGGCTTAGATTAACTTTCTTAGGGGTTCGGTTTGGCAGAGGGTCATATCTGACTCTTCTGTGCCGCCATTCATTCCCTCTCTGTTTCCTGGCAAGGATATTATGAACCAATAAACCTCTTCCTTATTAGTAGTCTTGGAGATACCAGCCCAAGGCAGAATGAACTCAACTACACTAAGGGATATATGACCTCAAGAAAGGCGCTGACTAAGCAAGTTCAACGGCCAGTCAACAGGAAAACATCCAGGAAATCAAAAAATCAACAGGAAAACTTCCAGATCGCCCAACTCTGCACACTGGAATATACAATAGGTCTTTATTCATATAGGGAAATCAAGCTAAGTTCTGTTTAACATTTGAGCCCGGGATTACAACAATATACAGTACAGTGCATTCAAAAGGTATTCAAACCCATTCACATTCTTCACTTTATGTTGTGTTATAGACTTATAATTGGAAAATAGTCAGTAAATCTACACGCAATACCCCCTCATGAAAACACATTTTTAGACATTGTGTGACAATTTATTGAAAACAAAAAAACTGCTATATCAAATGTACAGAAGGCTTCAGACCTTTTTGATTTAATACTTTGTAGAACCAACTTTGCCAGCAATAACCACTCTGAATTTTCTTGGATATCCCTTTACCAGCTTTGCACAACTAAATTTGGTCACTTTCTACTATTCTTCCTTGCAGGTCATCTGAAGCTCTGTCAGATTGGATAGTGAGCATAGGTGAACTGTAATCTTCCGGTCTTTGTGAACATCAAGAAATGTAGATTTGGCCTTGTCCGTTACAATACCCTGGGTTCTATGGCTAAGGAAATACACTGTAATACCAATCGAGTTGCTGTAATAGTACTGTGCCCGGGTCTAAAACCGGAGAGCTATCGTATCATTTCAGGATGCATTTGTCAGAAAGAACGCAGCTGTATATTTACAAATGCCTCAGATTTTCTGTAAGGTAAGACAATTTGATAATTCAAATTCGATAATTGTCAAGGTCTCTAGTGGTCCAACACTTATGTAATGGTGGCGCGTGGGAGGTACTATACTTTTGGAATGACCCCTGAAATAAGTGTTAGATTAAAAATATGTATTAGAGCTCCAGAGAAGATGAAGTCAACAATAACCAGCAGACCCAGGTGACAGTAACCAAGTGGTCAAGGGTGTAGGGCCAGTAAACTAGAATTAGCCAGTTCTAATCGCCAATCCGACAAGGGGAAAAAAAAACTGTACTGTCCCTGAGCAAGACAGCTAATCCAAATTGAATTAAAAGAATGTCAACCTCAGTGGTTTTCTTAGTGTCAATGTCTTATAAAGCATCAAGGACCTCTTTTTTTGTGAATTGGCTCTAAAAAAATCTTGACTATTTACAACGGGGTTCCTTCATGAATATGCTTATTTTCAGTTATTCCATGACTTGGGGTAGGCCTGGATGTTTCTGAAAGAGATAGCCTTGTGTGTACTCAGTCTCTATGCAGCTCTCTTTCATCTGCACTCCTAGGCCACTGACACACTGCCAGAAACTCCTATAATCCGCTAAGACACCCCATCTGTGTTTTATACTGGGCAGTGTTTGTGTGGTTGTGTAAAGGGAATAAGGCTGCAGATGAGCTTCTGAGACTAACACGCACAAGGTAGACAACTGCAGGTCCACCCTGAAAAGCCTTCTTTCTTTAGCCTCTGGCCACGCAAAACTAGTCTCTCTTACAGTGGGTTCCCCATCAGAGGAAACGACAAGGAGTCGAGGAAGACTGTCCAGCAGAGCTGTCAGTATATCAGTCTCCAAGCAACAGTTGGAAACCCTGGAGACCACTAGCAAGATGTTTTTCAGACTACCAAGATTAACTCCTGGCTACATACGATTTCTACAGGTGGGTGGCCAGTGAAGTGTGCAAAAAATATTGTTGTGTCTCCTTGTCCTTTTAGAAAAATCTGATAAAGTTGTACCGAAGTTATGCTGTGGAAACGGTCCTCCACACTGGTGTGGATGAGTCAGTGGCTTTGCTTGGCCAGACTGCCTGTCTTGATTTAAAGGTCCTTCAAACATAATGTCCTGCAATATCTGCTAATGTTGTAGTAAAGACGACTTTGTCCTTGGCGTTCTGTAGCTACACGAGTCACTAGGGAGAACCTGGAAGTAAACAAATTAAATGAACTTAAGATGGTATATTGATGTGCGCTGTATTTGTTGTTGGATGGAGCAGTGGGTGAAATTGGACGGCTTAATGTTATTATTTACCACTGACGTATCACCCCGTATGTTATGTAATAATGTTATTATTTACCACTGACGTATCACCCCGTATGTTATGTAATAATGTTATTATTTACCACTGACGTATCACCCCGTATGTTATGTAATAATGTTATTATTTACCACTGACGTATCACCCCGTATGTTATGTAATAATGTTATTATTTACCACTGACGTATCACCCCGTATG
>JACXGI010002258.1:10966-51368 GCA_016801175.1 Esox masquinongy | reverse complement strand
CCGTCCCAACCCCCCATCCAGCTCCAGCCTCAGTCCCAGCCTCCGCTCCAGCTCTCGGTGTGAGAAAACAACTGCCCATCAGCCCTGGTTTGTCTCTGGTGGATCCTGGATTTATCTCCTCGCAGGGCAGGACAGGAAATGATGTAGCAGCGATACAAGGCCGGGTTGCAGTGGGGCATAATGGAGGCCCCTCCAGCTCTACTCCCAAGACCCCTGGACCCCAGGGGAGGAGCGGAACGATCAGCCCTGCCAAGAGTCCTTCATCCCTGGGAAGCCCCATATCCTTGACCGATCAGGTCAGCCTCTCGGAGCAGAGCTGCAAGGAGAAGGACAGTGGGCTTTGCCGGTCCATGCTGGAGGGGCATGTGGCTGCTGACAGCATGCAGAATGAGATGGAAAGGCTGGTCGAGGAGTGTAGAACAGCACTGGGTCTCAGCCTTAGTCAGTATGCAGCACTGAGCAATGCTGGTAAGAGCACATCAGACCGTACATAGACATAAACAGCCCCTCTTTGTAGAAATTCCAAAAAACTAAAATAATCCCCAGTTGTCGTCACATGTATGAAATGCATGATCTCATACCTCCGAATCATGTGAATAACTTCTAAGAAATCTTTCTCTCCTCACACAATGAATCTCGTTCTCTACCCCTCACCTTTTTTTTCCCTGTCTCCTCTGTCAGACGTGCTGAAGCGTCTGCTGGTAGAGCGCCAGCAGTTGACCGCTGAGGTCCGGAGTCTGAGGGAGACCACTGAGGTGACGCACCCAAACACCTCCTACTTACACCTCCTGCTAGCACCCCCTAGTCAACATTAAACTGCCCTCAGAAGACAGATTTACATACTGTACCTCGTCAACTTTAGCCTGGTCCTGGGTTCTGACTGTGGTTTTAGCCAGCTCTTATGACTATCCTTGTCATGCCACGCAATGTGTTTGGCATTAAAACAAAGGAACGCTGCAAAGAAGAGTTGGCCAAAGCACAAATACAGTCCGGTCTTGAGCAGGAGTCATAGTTTCTATAAACTTAAAAGGGGAAAAGTTCCCTTCCTATTAATCCTATGTAACGAAGGCCATTTTGTAGTTTTAGGTGTTGGTACTATTCTATATTTAGCATTTTGTTTTAGTGCTTGGAGAGGTTTATTGGAGAGACGTAGACATGAAATGACACACTCCTTAAGGCAGAGGCCTTGGCTTGAGTTCACCCGTTATAACCTCCAAGCTCAGGAGATAGCAAAAGAGACCCTGTCATCTTCACATAGAACTGGATCTGAACATGGGCCTCTGGGAGTCCTGCTAATAGGCTTCTTCCTATCCTAGACCAATCCTGAGAGGCCCAAGAGGAAATGCTCATCTTGATCCACACAAACACTATACATTCCTGTCTGCCTCGCCCTGAGCACCATCTGAAGTTCCTGTGTTGAGATGGCGTGTAGGAGTTAAAAGCTTGGTAGTGTTAGAGTCCTAAGAGATTCCAATTCAGATTTCATTTTTTTCTGGTAATTTCCTGTCAAAGGCCCACTCCAAACCATGACCCAACCTTATGAGAATTCTACCCTGGGGCTCCCAGCTTCCACTGATCTACTACAGATTGGGGCAGCTGGAACCCAACCTCTGTCTTTCTGTCTCTCTCTCACTTTCTCGTTTTATCTCATTCCCTTTGGGGGCCTGGACACGGTAGACTGAACTGAAGAAGGCCAGGAGAGACAGGTTCTGAGAGAACCTTATGAGATGTTGTGTGACTAGGCATCTCTGTTGCATGGCGCATTTACGTTAATATTACCCCAGGACAAGTGGGAGGTGTGCAAACTTCTGGGCAATCACAATATGGGAAATTAAGCAAAACAAAAGAAAGCAATAAATAATGTATAATGTGTGCGACCTGCCAAAAGTCCTCGTCAAAGTAGGCCCCCTCGAAAATATCCAAATGCATGCAATCCATGCAGAAATGGCGACCATGCGCCCACTTTCATGTGGAAGTATAATATCTGTTCTTTATTGTTATTGGTGAGGCTTTCATAGATGGGGGAGAACCTTGTGTGTAGGAAGGGGTTCTGCATTCGGCTGTTGAAAAGGGAACAACTTGTTTTGCTTAGTGGCATGAGGGGAAAAAGTCAGATTGTGTTTGTGTGTGTGTTAGGAGCAAGGAAGAGAAGTAGAGATATGAACTGAGTGCTTCACACTGAGTAACCTGGGTGCGCTTGGATGTTTGTGTGCGTGTTTGTGTGTGTGTGTGCGCATGTGTGTGAGAGAGACGGAAAGAGCGAGTGGACACTGACACATTAGTGTTCTTGGCTGAGGCTTGGCTGTTGGATTGCAGTGCTGCAATGCCCCCCCCCACCCCCCCCCCACCCCCACTCACACTGTGCCTCTATCTGGACATCTGAGGGTTCAGCACTCCTCTTTTTCCTTCCCTCAGCAACAGACCTTCAAACAATGACCTCACAACTGTTGCTCCTTCCTTATTCCACCTCCTCCCTGTCTAACCCCTCATTCCTGTCCTTGACCGGTCCATCCACCCGTCTCACCCTATCTATTCATTCCAGCCTCCTCGTCTCTCTTCACTGTGCCTGTCTGTCTGATTGGGTGGGTCCTGCTGTTCTTCGTTTCCAGGAATAAACTCTTTTTGGTTTTTGGCTCTGAAAACTCTCAGTGCAAAAGTTGAATGTGTTTACATACCAAATGAAGGTTGTGTCAAATTTGCAATGCAGAGTAAATGGAGGCTTGCAGGAAGGTAGAGATACCATCTGTGTGTGGGAGTGTATGAATGCATGTGTGCTTGTCAGGTGGTTTTTTGTGTGTGTAGGGAGGGTGGGTATAAACACTGTTATATTTGTATATTTGCTCTATATTGTGTAGCGTGCTTGAGCGGATGTGTGAATCCCCAGGCCTTGTAGGGACTGCTATGGAGGATCTGAGCCAGTCTTTTAATTAGCATCAGAGTACATGTATATGGGAATCGGTTGTTTTACACACCTCAGTGGAAGAGCCACAGCAATACAATGGGTTCTCCCAAGTACACATTATAGGGACTCTGGGTGTGGATCTTAAGGATCACAAGTGTTATCTTCAAATGAGGAGCGTCCCGTCCTGTTTGCCTTCTTAGAAGAGTCCTAGTTGGGTACTTGAGCAGCAGTACAGACAGGATGCAGAACATACTAATGGATGCGATGATTTATAATAATGGTTTCTCTCATTCCTATTCTCCCACCTGCGGTAATGTTTTACATCATGTGTGATAATAAAAGCAGTTTGTCTGCTCTGGTAACTTGACCATGACTTAAGGCTCAGGGTGAGGCTGTGTGAAAAAATGTGTGTTTTGTTTGTGGGCTGTTTATTGTGTCACTTTTTGGCTGAGAACAGACAGAGATGGGAGGTCTGTCTTCTAGAAGGGTTGGAAAAGAATTTGTGTGTGTGTGTGCGTGCGAGCGCGCGCGTCCAATGATGACATAATTGGCCCCAGCTGTGATTTCTTGAGTCATTGGTCAGGAGGAGGAAATGAGTTGGCTCTAGTTTCTCCTCCCATTCTCCTCCTCCACATCTCCATCCTTTCTTCATTTAATTACCAAACAACCTAGTTCCTCCACTCCTGCCGACTCATGTGAATATACAGGTCACATTGCAATACTCATGCACTCCGGAGCAGTGCATTTTATTTGCGTTCTTTCTAACAGGATAGTCGATGCTTTTTGATGGTCCATTTCAACAGCCTTTTGCCATTGTGTCATTAACCTTTTGACAAAGCAACTCTGTGAGCCTCAGTTCCATCTGTCTGGCCAGAGCTGGTGTGTGTTCTCCCAGTGTAACACATCTTAAAGTTGTGTTCTCACCTGGCCTCCTCACCTGCATGTGTACTCAATGTTGAAAACTTCTATATGTGAAGAAAGCATGAACTTGACGTTGGTGCAGTTCCTCCGTATTTTGGTTAGGGGAGGAGGCTGCTTGAGGCTATTGAGATGTGCAGTTTGTTTTCAGTAAGACACAGTATTGGTGTCATGACATTTACCCTTTCTCATAAGTCTATAACAAGGTGCATTGCTGGGGTTGGATTTCCTCTCCCTGTTTTAACGTGTGTGTTTTCTTTGAAATTGAGCAATAGTCTCAGTGAATTACAAACCAGTGAGTAAGAACTGTAAACAATCATTTCCATATTAGTGGGTCTGAAACCGTACACCTGGGTACAAGGTCCCCATGTGGCTCGTCTGGAGCTGGGTCATCTCTGCTTGCTAAGGCTTGCCTCTTATCCTGTGTAACTGGTCTCTGAAGGCCTGTATATGTTGGGGGCAGGCACATCCATCTAGAAGTTATGTTGTTATATAAGATCAAATTGGGGAGTTTGTTAAGAGCATGATTAACTTGTTTCAGTCAAGAATTAATAAACGCTATTCAGCCTCTTGGTTGTTGTCCCACAACACTTAAATTAAGAGAACTCAGACTCCACTGGCAACATTTTGAAAACATTTAGATAACTTATTTACAAAATGACACTGATTGGTAAGTATGTGGCACTATAACAATAATTTTAAAACAAAATTATCAAGATCTCCACCCTCAACCCATTTAACGTAAAGTCAGGAAATGTGATGCATTTCATTTAACCTAAAGTCAGGAAATGTGATGCATTTCAACACAAACAAATGTACCTAGAACGCTGCAATGATGGATGTTTCATAACTAGAATTTTGTGAACAACGTTTGTTAAGCATAGTGCAAATACTGTCCAGACTCAACATATATGAGAATATTCACATTTGAGAGAACATCTTGGCACACATGCCCAGGATATATGGCCCACTGACCCACGCAACCTCCAACACCAATGACATGATTATGTTTAGACTTGGGTGAATGGTGCGTCCTGACTTAGTCATCTGGCATTTACAAAATTACTCTAATTGACCCAGAGGGGCCATTTTTAATTGTTGTTGTTTTTGTGTCAATCAAATTTAATATTACATTTATTATGCAGGCAGAGAGAGGGGAGTGGCGGCAGTTCCAGGCTGACCTGCAGGTGGCAGTAGCGGTGGCCGATCGGCTGAGGGCAGAGGCAGAGGAAGAACTGAGTGTGCTCAGAGTGGCACAGAAGGATACTGAGCATGAGCTGGCAGCGGCCCAGCAGAGACAAAAAGAGACTGATGAGCAGCTGGTTGCCCTGAGAGGAGAGCTGAGGGAGTGCAGACAGAAGCTGGCCCACCTCAGCCAGAACCAGGGGGAAGGACAGGCCCAACCTCAAGACAAGAACCAGAGCCAGGAAAAAATCCAGAGCAAAGACCGTGCTAGTGGGCAGACCAACGCCCCTGATTCCCAGGACGGGACACATCGAGGCAGGGAGAGAGGGATCAGAAGAGGGGGCAGAGGAAGAGAACATGAGGAGATGGAGAAGAGAACCCGGGGAGAAGAGATTAAGAATGTGGTTGGGGAAGAGGCTCCAATTGACACTAAGTGCGTGACAAACAGGTACTTGAGGAATGTGACCAATGAGGAGAGGAGTGGAGCGGAGGGGTGTGGCATGAGAGATACACAGAGGATAGTCACACAGGAGAGGTCTCGGTGAGTAACATGACAACCAATGTGTATGACTTCAACTATAGGTGGGCTTAGCTCAGTCTCCTGCTTAAATGCATTTAATAAGGGGTATTGTCTTATATAGCTGGATATTCTAACAAAATGCTGTCCAGGTTGGTTTTGGACTGCTTGGGACTTTCAGTAATAAACAGAGAATCATAATCAGAGAGCTGTCTGGAGGGTAAAGTGGTTAACAATTGGCCACTGTTGTCATGTATCTAACCCCCCTTATGCAACAAATGGTTAATTTCTGCTCAGCGTGTGAGTTTGAGTCCATCCAGTAATATCAAAGAACATGATTTCACAGAAGCCTCTCCAGACTACCTGTGTCTTCAGACTCCCCTGCTGTACAGAATGGAACATCACAGTCCAATACTGCCACAAAAGCTGGATCTGCAAACAAGGTGAGACCATTAAGCATTTGGGTCCTCACTGTTTGTGTGTACCTTAGCACTAGAAATACTGTAGTAAATTTTATCTTCAAGTAGGGGGCATACAGACAGATTTTGGTATCTTATAATGTTGTAAGAAAATAATGGTATTTGTATTAATATCTGTTTATCTAAAGTTAAAATAGGATGTATGATCTGTAGTAAGAGTATGAATGTATTTTTTTTTATTTTTACGATTTTTTCTCACTACCAGAGTCAAACCATAGGTAGACGAGTGATGGAACACCATGACAGCTGGTCCAGCACTCACACAGGTACGTTTGTTGTATGTGAAGAAACGTTTCCATCTGAGAGTATGTTTGTGTTTGTTCTTATTCCATCAACCAATCGAGCGGCATGCTCGTGAATATATGCACTTCATTTGCTCCTGTGTCTGACGCCGTGTGCGAGTGATGTCGTTTTCCGAATGTGTGTTGTAGAGAAACCGGAGGAGGTCTTGAACCAGTACAACTCCTCCCTGGCCGACTCGCTCCCTAACCCGGCTCCTAAAACCAGGTCTCTGGATGGCCTGAGCCTGCTGCTCCGTCGCCATGGAGGCTCCAAGAGGAACTCACTGCTGCGTTGGTGTCAGAGTCGCACACAGGGTTACAAGGTGCTGTAACAGGGCTGTGCGGATGCATACACGCATTATTGCTGTTTGTCCTCACAAGGATAGTAGCCATATCAAATCAGGAGATGAGGACAGTTCTTGGGGTTAGGGTTGTATTTGGGGTTAAGGTTGAGGGCTAGTTTAGAGGGTTAAGGTCAGGGAAATCTGGATTTTTAACTGGGATACGTTTCAGTCCCCAAAAATCCTCGCAAGTGTCGTACAACAGCTCTGTGTCGTTTACAGCCTCACAGTGTGCTGTCTTTGACCAAGGTCTCCTCGTCACGTAGACCCTGTAGAAATATTCAGCCTTATTGATTTATCTGTAATTCTAGAGTGTGTTAAACGGGGACAGTGAACGGACGCGTAGACGCACGACTATTCAAATGTGAATGTGGAACATTCCGTATGAGAGGGAATCTGCTTACTGTCTCTTCCCCTGCTCCTGCTGACTTTTTCTATTGACAGAATATTGACATCACTAACTTCAGCAGTAGCTGGGCCGATGGTCTGGCCTTCTGTGCGGTCTACCACACCTACCTCCCCTCACATATCCCTTACAGTACGCTTGGCCCCGACAGCAAGGTGAGCAACACACACACACACACACACACACACACACACACACACCGATGTATTGTACACATACCCGGTGATTTCCCTGTCAAACCTGGTGCTGATTGTTTTTGTTTATAGAGGGAGAACCTCAGCCTGGCATTTAAGACTGGAGAGAATGTTGGAATCCCAACATCACTGGTGAGTCTTAGATGATAACTTAAGATCGGAGAGAATGTTTGGACCCCCACATCACTGGTGTGTCTTACATAATTAGAAGCCTTCTTGCTGTGTCGAGTTTGGTGTATTTTTATATTCAACGGTGTTTGTGAATGAGATGCCTTAGTATTGAAGTTCTCTGTGTTTCACAGACTGTGGAGGAGATGCTGAGGCCTGGAGGACCAGACTGGCAAAGGGTTCTGGGATATGTGGAGAGCGTGTACCGTCACTTTGAGATGTAAGGCCCGATTACAGTGCGTGTGGATGGTTCACTGCTGGTTGAAGGATGTAGAGTGCGAGTCTTACTCTTCCTCTAGCTGAGAGGGTCAGTATTGGCCTTATAGAAAAAAAATGACTTTAATGGAACAACAGAGCCCCTTCTGGTCAAGAGTGCATGCGGAGCTTGTCTGCTATAAACATGTCCACACTGGGGCAGTGACTGACAGTTGCTGTTTTTTGGCTCTTCATGACAAACATTGCCTTTCTCTCCAAAGTTTTTCCATCAGGACCATCTAAAGCTGGTGGTTTGTGTGCAGTGCCTTTAAAAATGTTCAGGTTTTCTGTTTTTAGCACTCTGTAAATATGCACTTTTTATAAGCACTTTGATAATTGTTATTTAAAAGGATCAGGAGTGCACGGATGCAGTCTCGGTCTAGGAATTTGCTGGTGCCCATATGTAACTGAAATGTGAACACTGACTATGTTGCCAAAGATAAATAAGAATAAATAAAATGGTCAATAAAAAGCTATGGTTGTCTGTTAGTTCTGTACAGTGAATGAGCTGCTTTAGTGGAGAGTGACTTGACTAGGGAAATCAGAGATGAGGCCATGTTTCTATAGCCTTTGTCTCCATCTACTGAGAGGTACAGTAAACTACAAATCACCATATCTATCTCATAGCTGTCTATCGCAACGCTTGACTTGGGACAAAATAAGTGCAGGAACTGCCAAATCACACATTAGACCATGTTTATCCAAATATTTGTGTTAATAAGGCTTGCTCTTTTGCCTATAAAACGAACCAGAACGCTGCTCTGGTCTGTGACAAAGCACTGGTCTGTGACAAACAGAACTGGTTGTCAACTATCACCAATGAAAAGACACAAATAATGGTTGATCTTCATAAATCAGGCAATTGGTACAAAACATTTCTCTGGGTGAGAGCTATTGCTGAATCACGTAAATGTAGACGTACACCTGCATCGTTGAGGACAACAGTATGTAGTAACACGCACAGTGAACAAGATGCTTTGGGCGGAGAAATGTCCCATGGCCACAGTTGTTGCATTTTATGGTCACCAAATCTACAGTAGCCTATTTGGAAGGTTTGCCAGTCAAATCGAATGTGTAGAACTAACAAATGCAAGCACCACAGGGTATTCCAGAAAGATGGATTAGAAAGTTACTGATATCTGGCAAACCAGAAGTTTAGCAAATTCTGAATTTTGGGCTCCAGAAAGTGCTTGAAGTATTGCCTGATCAGAAACCATAACAACAAATCTCTTGGAACCAAAACTACATCCTACTAGCTGAAGTTTTTTGGCTGTCATCATTTTTCCACACAGTCAATCATTTGTCAAACTTACTCAACCCATTCATGATTTGTCTTCAGCTAATAACTTACTTGAATGATGTTCTTATATTTAGATTTCATATACCGGCAGAATATTTTGCTTACATGTGGTTACAACTACGAATAGACAATGTGTATTGTCATGAAAAGCATTTTATAAATTTATTAAAAAACCTATATTGGCTATGCAGTGGGTCTAGCATCGTGATAGCGACATACTGTGTAGGCTACTGCAATTTAGGCTATGGTCTTGACAATACAATTAGCATTGCAAAAAAAGTGTTATGAATTAAAAACATTAATAATCATCCATATGTGTGGGAAAGCATGCCACTTTTGGAGAAAACTACATGATTGTAATATAGGTGGTAACGATAATGTCTTGCTCCAAACTACTATCGTGCTCCGTCTCTTGACTTCATGACCTTCATCACTCTTTGTGTCATCGTCGTGAGGACCTTTTCGAATGTTGCACACACGCACAAGTTGACTAACCAACCAAATCTGCGCATCACTCAACCTAATGATTTAAATAAAAAAAACAATGATTCAAGAACCAAGAGATTGGGGACTCCCCCATTTGATAATGGGGGAGATAATGGAAGCTGGATATGTTTAGGGAACCCTGAATTTGTTGAGCCATCTATCTGTAATACCCCTCTGAGTTTTCTGAACGGTATCTCCGCTGGGATTGGCACCAGGTGTTTTGGACACATGAAACAAAGATATAAAGCTCTTTGGCCACACACGTTGGCAGTAAGTTTGGTGTCAAAAGGATGCATAGTGTTCATAAGTTGGCATAACCTGCAGAAATTGTGAAATTTTGGCATTGATTTTGAAAATATGACTGATCATGCAAAAAAACTGTCTTTTATTTAAGGATAGTGATCATATGAAGCCATTTATTATCACATAGTTGTTTGGCTCCTTTTTAAATCATAATGATAACAGAAATCACCCAAATGGCCCTGATCAAAAGTTTACATACCCTTGAATGTTTGGCCTTGTTACAGACACACAAAGTGACTCACACAGGTGAAAATGGCAATTAACGGGGAATTTCCCACAACTGTGGCTTTTTAAATTACAAATAGTGTCTGTGTATAAATAGTCAATGAGATTGTTAGCTCTCACGTGGATGCACTAAGCAGGCTAGATACTGAGCAATGAGGAGCAGAAAAGAACTGTCAAAAGACCTGTGTAACAAGGTAATGTAACTTTATAAAGAAGGATATAAAAAAGTATCCAAATCCTTGTAAATGCCAGTCAGTACTGTTCAAGCATTTATTAAGAAGTGGAAAATTTGGGGATCTCTAGATACCAAGCTAAGGTCAGGTAGACCAAGAAAGATTTCAGCCAAAACTACCAGAAGAATTGTTTAGGATACAAAGAAAAACCCACAGGTAACCTCAGGAGAAATACAGGCTGCTCTGGAAAAAGACAGTGTGGTTGTTTTACTTGAAGAAAAATGAGCTGCATGGTCAAGTTGCCAGAAAGAAGGCTTTACTGCGCCAATGCCACAAAAACGCCTGGTTACAATATGCCTGACAACACCTTGACACACCTCACAGCTTCTGGCACACTGTAATTTGGAGTAACGAGACCAAAATAGAGCTTTATGGTCACAGCTATAAGCGCTATGTTTGGAGAGGAGTCAACAAGGCCTAGTGAACAGAATACCATCCCCACTGTGAAGCATGGTGGTGGCTCACTGATGTTTTGGGGCTGTGTGAGCTCTAAAGGCATGGGGAATTTTGTGAAAATTGATGGGAAGTTGAATGCAGCATGTTATCAGAAAATACTGGCAGACAATTTGCATTCTTCTGCACGAAAGCTGCGCATGGGACGTCCTTGGACTTTCCAGCACAACACTGACCCTAAGCACAAGGCCAAGTTGTCCCTCCAGTGGTTACAGCAGAAAAAGGTGAAGGTTCTGGAGTGGCCATCACAGTCTCATGACTTTAATATCATTGAGCCACTCTGGGGAGATCTCAAACATGCGGTTCATGCAAGACGACCAAAAATTTTGCATGACCTGGAAGCATTTTGCCAAGACGAATGGGCAGCTATACCACCTGCAAGAATTCGGAGCCTCATAGACAACTATTACAAGAAACTGCACACTGTCATTGATGCTAAAGGGGGCAATACACAGTATTAAGAACTAAGGGTATGCAGACTTTTGAACAGGGGTCAGTTCATTTTTTTCTTTGTTGCCATGTTTTGTTTTATGATTGTGCCATTCTGTTATGATCTACAATTGAATGTGAATCCCATAAGAAATAAAAGACGTGTTTTGCCTGCTCACTCCTGTTTTCTTTACAAATGGTGAGCACAGCTGTGTGCACAATAGAACCTCATATGTACTGTGAAATATGATGGATCTTTGATGGTATGGTGCTGTTTCGCTTCCACCTTTAGACCTCAGTAGATGCAGGGAGTATTGGTCGGAAAACTGTCCCATGTTACCTCGAACGGTGAACTGCGACAGTTGACATCCGTTTACCCTATAAAAAATGCATCTTCAACACAAATCCGGCATCAAGTCTTGTTCATTAAAATGCAACTACTGTAGTGTAAAAACGACAATGTTGCACCCAACTGGCAGCTATTAGGGCCTCTTGTCATTTATATATTATTCTGTCCCAAAGTGTAAATGGAAAGATCGTGTCCATGTGTTACATGCTTGAATTAATTAAGACTTAAGACCCCTGTATAATGTTAATCAATCACTGACAATAGCTCTTTGCCTGGAGGTTATTTTGATTAAAAAAAACAACTTTCTTTGGTTCCAAGTGATAAATTGAATTGTGTGATAAAATATAGAATGAAATTCTTCCAGGTTGTTCATAAGTCTCTAAAATATATGAATCTTAACATTACTTTATGCAGTCCAGTCATTTAATAAGTCTGGCATAACATAATGCACTTTAGTATTAGAGGCACTTCTTTCATTGTACAGTCTGATGCAGTGGAATGTCTTTCCTTCTGAATAGTGTCCTTCTGGGCAGATCATTTGTATCAATCCCAAAGGATCATCTTCAGAACAAGGCTTCACAATACAGCACCGGAAAAACCAACCTGATACGTCGGACTGTGTGTGGCTGGTTAATGTCTTGGCTGAGACTCCCTGGACACAACCGACAATATGGGTGGGGTTTCTAGACATACGGATCAGTAGAGTAGACGTGGATAAAGTTAAAGAAAGGTGGTGTTGTCCATCTGGACCCGAGTACATCAAAGACATGGAGAAGATTTGGCTCCTGGGAGTTACTGTTGCACTGTCTGCCTTGTCTATTTCTACTCAAGTTCCTTCCAGGTAATACACCGTCAATTTGAGATGATGGAAATTAAGAAAGTGTGGGAAAGTATTTTTATTTTTTTATCTGTAAATTGAATTTTCTCTAAGGATGGCATTGTGAGGACAGATTGTATCTCTGTCGGTCTACTCATTACTAAAGAAAGCACTGGCTCCTCTAGGTTTTTTCCTGAATTATACAGTTTCTAGGGAATGTTTCCCAGCCATTGTGCTTCATATTCATGCATCGTATTTTTTTTTGAGTTTTAGACTGGCTTTTTGTATAAGCAACTTTAAATATTGATTTAAAAAGGTTTATAAAATAAATTGGCGTTATTGGTTATTACATGTACAACTCATAACTCATAGGAGCAGAAGAGCCTCTGTTTCCTGTAAATCTATATTAAAAAGATTATTATATTAAAATATTATTATTATTATAAATGGTTGAATAATTTTTGTGTATGTCTGCTGATCTAGAAGTAAAAATTGCTCTATCTCTACTCCAGTATGCCAGCTACATACCTGATCTCAGCTCCCAGCCTGTTGTGTCCGGGCACCCCAACCTTACTGGCCGTCACAATCCTTAGTAACAACACACTTCTGCCAGTCCGGGTCACAGCAGAAGTCATCAATGGCAACATGAGCCTGGCGCAGGGGGAGACCACTTTAAGAGGAGGTGACATTTACTTCCATTCCTTCTCTACTGCTAGTTTAGTTAAACATTTAATTTTTTCCTAATATATTTAAACATTGTTGCTCTTTTATTAAAGGGGAGACTGGAATTATGGATCTGCCTTCTGTGAGTGTTTTTTCATTTGTGTAATTATTTCTGAGGTGGCCTGTGGATGGGAAAAGGACATTTGACTACAGTTATACTAAATATGACAATCATTGTGTTATTGTATCCTAATTACACAGATAGGATGAACTCGATGAAGCAATATCCTGTGGTGTTTCTGTTTAAGTTTCCTAACAGCTCAGTGGACCAGAGGTATTCCCTCACACTTATCGTCAAGGGAATCCAAGATGGCAGGTTGCTGTTCACCAACGCAACCACTCTAAACTTCAACCCCGAGACTTTCACCACGTTCATCCAGACGGATAAACACAACTACAGACCAGGAGACACGGTCAGAATGAGAGTCCTGTCAGTTCAACCGGACGGCAAGCCACATTCGGGCAGTGTGGATCTCTATATACGGGTGAGCTTGAATCCTCTGTGAGGCTGATGAATGGATATGCGTTCCGCGGTGTGTTCCAGCCACGTAAATGACCCGTGTATGTGTGAACTTTCCCTCTCTGTAATTCAGGATCCCACAGGAAACCTAACCCTACGTTGGGTGTCCCTGGCCAGTTACCTGGGCGTTGTGTCCAGAGATTTCCACTTGCCTCCGACGGCTCCCAACGGTACCTGGACCATCAGTGTCACCGTGGATGTAGGGTTTGCTGTCATTCTGCATTGCCATTACGCTCAGAATAACCCGCGGCGACACATCGTTTTGGATATCAGTGACATTTCCAGTTTCACCTCACATCTTGTGTTCCCCTGCAGGAGCTGGCCACTGAGGAGCGCTTCATTGTGGACAACTATGGTAGGATGGATACTCCTGACCGATTTGCCATGTCTGACGACTGGAAATGGCCGCTTTAGTTATTTAGGGTTTGGGGGGCCACTAGGGGGCAGCCTTCTTTCTGGTTTAAGGATCAAATCCCAATGTCCCGGAGTTGTGAAGAGGACACTGTGCTGCGTAGGGTGACGTTTAATGGGATATCCCCCGGTGTTACAGATTGGTTAAATTCCCATCATGGACACCTATGTTTCCCCCTCATTCCTTATTGGCATTTATCACCTCTGACCTTGTTGACCAATAACTGATGAGTGTTCTGGTGCTAACTGTCTCCCGTGCGTCGGGTGGATGGGACTCTGTGTGTGACTGTGTGACTGTGTGGTAGTGGGTGCTACACACTAGTGTGGATAAGGTGAGCTTATCTTTACTGTGCAAAGTGCACGGTTGCTTAGAAAAGTCCAGTTAATTATTCATTACTACTACTGTTTTCACAGTATTTGGCATGTTAGACTGATGAACCTCTCATGGTGCCTTGTTGCAGAACAGCCCCAGTTTAAGGTGCAGGTGAAGACACCTCCAGAGATCGTGATGTGGAATGACCTCCTCGGGACTGTGACTGCTCAGTGAGTCAGGCTTTCAAACAACAATGTGATACAAAACAACATGCAAATCCTACTGTCTCACATCAATAATATTTATTCCCAGACACACCAATGGACAGTCCGTCAAGGGAATCCTCTACATCACAGTAACTCCAATATCTGCTTTGTACAACAATTTCAGTTCATCCATTATCCTTAATGCAACCAAGCAGGTGAGACTTTTGTACTAAAATTACAAAGTAAAACTAACAGCAAAGCAGCCAAATCCAGTTTGTGCCAGTCACTGTTTAATCCAAAATGGATATTCGTCTTTTTGGATTGACGCCGACAAATCATGTCTACCTGTTTCAGATTCATGGGTCAACCCAGTTTCTCTTCCTAAAAGATGATCTTAAACAGCAGCACAGGTCAACAGATCTTGTTGATTCTAAGCATCACACCAATGAAGGCCTTCGTATTACAGCATGGGTTACAGAAACATCTACTGGTAAGGTGTACATATATCTATATAATCCTTTATTTAACCAGAGAGATTGAGATTATCCTTTATTTAACCACATTGAGATTTCCATCTCTTTTACAAGTGAGTCCTGGCCAGCATACATAGTTAACAAGGCAAAAAAAAAAATTTTCAAAATGTGTTGTGTAGAAGAGTGTAAATGAGATGGTTAAAAAACGTGTTGCAACCTATCAATCTGTGACTTAAAGTTTGATCTATATATTTATTCAGTATAGTTCAAATGTTTAAAGATATTTTCCTGTCTTTTACCATAAAGGATTAATAACCAATAAGACAGTGGACGTGCACCTGACTGAAAATACATACCGCCTTGAATTCTACAATGTCCCACATGTTCTGAAGCCATCCTTACACTTTTCCACAAATGTGAGTGTAGATATCAACAGTGCCCTCCAGAATTATTGAATAATTTACCTTGGTAAAGATGACTGAAAATGACCATGAAACAATGCCATTATTGTTAATCAGCTTGATTTTACAATCAAAATGTGAGAGAAATCTAAATATTGAGGTAACATTGTTCAAAGAGCACCTTGAAATTCTTATGAAGCTCTAATAGAACCTTTACCTTTGATATAAATTTGCTTTCAATTTCATTTGAGTCAGAAAAGCCTCTATTTTGGGACATAAGTCTCTACTTTGAGAATAAAGCCTCTGCTTTCAGGAAGCCATAAATGTCAGTGCCAGGAGTTTGGTACTTCATTGGACCTTTGATTGGAAGTGAGTTCTATGGTCAGATGTCAGGTCCTGAACAGAGTAGAGGCTTTCTTCAGGCTAGATGACCACATAGTTTGTTGGCATTGAGGTGATATCTAATTCTAGTTTTGAATCCATGCTGATCCCATGATTTGAACAACTTCTTGAATCATCTTCCTCACAACTTGAGGACCAAATATACATGGGTCCTCTTCCAGGTAGGTTTATCACAGCTTCAGTAAATTTAATTATTGCCCTGATATTGGAGAAGAGTATTTTTTAGGCAAATAGCTATTTTCAGGCAAGCATTTTGTCTCATTTTATTTTTGTGTTTATGTGTCTCCCATTTTTTCTATAAGATCAAGTTGATAAACAATTACTTTTTTCATAGGTTTTTTTGCTCGTCTTTGCCAAGGGTGCCAATAATTCTGGAGCAAGCTGCGTAGCCTTAGAGTTAATATGTAAGTCAGTCTTTGTGATCACTAGTGAATCAAACACATTATACCTTCCTTCAGCTAAAAATATCCAGGTACAACAATGAACGTCTGACCCAAGTGGATCTGTGGAACACTGTGCTCGTTGACATCTGCAGCAGAACATCCAAGTCCAAAGGACAGGAACAACGCAAACCTTTCAACTCTCATCCTCTACAAGACAATATGGAGGACATTGAATTATATACGCATATGAACCTCTCGGTTCCTGAGGATGGGCTGGTACTCATTGAGTTCCAGTTACAGGAACATGTAGAAATGCTTTTTGTCCAGGTGAATAGACACTGTTTTATGTGTTACTCTGCGTACCACTGGACTATCAAATAGCACACAATTAACCTTTCAGAAACAAACCTGAACAATGTTATTAATCAAGTATCAATTGTCACGCGTCGGGTAATCAGTAAATCTAAACAATATATAGACAACCAAATGTATGCTCCAGCCTGTAAAAAGAGACATATTCCTCTGAAGGGACTGAAGATTAAGATTTGTTTACTACAACAAAGTCCCTTGTCACCAGTCTATGTGAATAAACATGAAATGTGCATCATAACAATATCTTGGCACATGGGACCAAGGACACTGCATGCATGCCTTCGGTCTGACACACAACACCACAAGAGATCAGATATGGTTTTTGTTCTCTGCAGGCCACATACATGGGCAGTAAAAAATCCCTGGAGATCTACAGTAGTAATCACTCCTCTCCCACTGGATCATATGTCCAGATCCAACCCATTCACTCTACACCAGAGGTGACATATTATCATACATATTAGATCACTAAAACATGATGGCTCTGAATGAAACTGACCTTCACCTGAGGCATCTGGTTTCACTGAAAATAAGTATCTTTTCTCTGTATGTTCCAGATTGGAAAACCTCTTCATTTATATGTAGAAAGCACTTTCCAACTGACAAAGCTCCACTATCTTGTAAGTATTTCTCTCGGTTTGTGAGACTGTAGAGCTCTTTGGGGTGACCTCTGACCTCTGGCCTATCGTGTCATCGACTTGCAGGTGACATCTATGGGTCAGGTGGTGACTGCTGGCATGGCAACCTCTTCCCCCTTTGATCTGACCCCTGCAGTGTCCTGGATACCAGAGGCCTGCATCATTGTGTACTGTGTCCAACATGATGGAGAGGTCATCAACGATGCCATTGATGTCTTCATCAAGCCTGATGGAGTCCTAAAGAACCAAGTAACTGACCTTTACTCACTACAAAAATTGATTTGAAACGTTCTGATGACTATGGATACAGAGTTCCTCCACAGTAATTTTATCAATTCTGTCAGGAGCCGCCTGGCTCTGGAGCCCTTGTGTCTTTCCTCCCTGTCTTCCTCTCCATGCCTGTTTCCCTCGCCATACCTGTCTCCCTCCCCATACCTGTCTTTCTCTGCTTCCAACTGTCCAGTCGTGAATGTAATAAAACTAGAAGAACCCATTGAAATGAATGCGGAGTGTTGACAGTTTTAGTAGTACCCAGTGGGGTGGTCATCTTCATATGTCCATGTATCTCCAGGTATCACTGAGCTGGAGCAACAAGAAAGTGAGGCCAGGGGAGGAGGTGTCCCTCACAGTCAATGTGCTTGAACCCGGCTCCCTGGTTGGTATTATGGTGGTGTCTGCGGAGGATGAAGACTTTGACGGTGACATCACAGAGGGGGAGGTAGGAGACCCGACAATATCAAACTGGACATCTTCTGCAGCCTCGGAAACTACCCTGTTGGCTGTAGTAAAGTTAGTTGTTTTGTTGGTTGGTGATGATGTTTCCAGAGGGTGAGGAAATGGTCTTGTAGGCTGTAATAGAACAGGTTGTATTGTTGTGGGGTGATGGTGTTTCCAAAAGGTGGGGAAATGGCCTTGCAGGCTGTAATAGAGCCGGTTGTATTGTTGTGAGGCATTGGTGTTGTTTGTAATGGATGGTGGTAACTCTAGTGTTGTGGGCGGATTTGTGCTTAGGTTTTAGGGAACCTGACTGAATACCTCAAGGACATAGAAATTCACAAGAATGGAATGACTCGATGGAAGGACAGCCCGCTCTCCATTTTCACGGTACTGATGCCTCACATTGTGTCTTGCTGAATAGACCCCACTGAGCACAGAATAACCCAAAGCCTGGCCTCACTGTGATTTTGGGTGGATTTAACATGTTCTGTTACATCAGACACATCGTGTCTTGCTGAATAGACCTCACTGAGCACAGAATAATCCAAAGCCTGGCCTCACTGTGATTCTGGGTGGATTTAACATGTTCTGTTACATCAGACACATTGTGTCTCGCTGAATAGACCTCACTGAGCACAGAATAATCCAAAGCCTGGCCTCACTGTGATTCTGGGTTGATTTAACATGTTCTGTTACATCAGACAGACTGGACTTACTTCTTCATAGATGACAGTAAAAACTGAGAGTGGTATAATGTGTTGTTTGGCTATGATACAGGAGTTGTAATACCATCGTAACAATGCAGGTGGAATTCCATACACATATACGCCGAATACAAAACCTGTGCTATTTGTATAAACAGGTCTAAAGTGTCTGGTGTGCATTGTTATTTTTCAAACCTTAGGCTTCCAACCTTGTAGTATTGACGGATGCCAGTTTGCATAAAACTGAAGATTTTGAAGATACTGAAGCGGGTACGAAAACAATTACAATCCACATGTGCAATCCATTTAAATGAACATTATTATTAACTCTTCTTTGTGTTATGCTTTGAACTTTGAGTTCAAATAAGTTTTACATTTCGGGCTCCCTCTTGTGGGAACATTGCATAATACACAAAGCTTGCATTCTTTAGAAAAGGGGTTTCTAACTCCAGGAATCCAGATCCTGGGGAGTAATGTTGTTTTCTATTATACAAGGTGGTTAATTGCCTCCACCTGGTATCCTAGGTCTGAATCAGTCGCTGATTTAAGGGCTAGAGTTGATAACCACTGTTTAAGAGAATGGTACAAGCTGTGTAATAGCAGCCTATGAAGTGTTTATCCACCAGATACTATGGAGGGAAAAGCACTAATGAGGGCAGAGCTCTGGGAGAACTGGACTCCCTCCGTGGAACGGGGATCTGAAACCTGGCTGTGGCTGGACACCAACATCAGGTGGGCTGTAGCAGAAGCAAAGATGCAGTACCGAAGATTAGCTGGAAAATGCACAAGGCTACAGTCTACTGTAATTGCTATTGAAAACATGAATCCGGGCCTGGCTGATGACATGCTTGTTCCCTTGTGTGTATCAGTGAGTCAAGAAGTCTTCACATGCCTGTTCCGGACAGCATTACTTCCTGGAGAGCTGTGGCGTTTGTCATGTCTGAGAACCTGGGCTTGGGCCTCACGTTGAAACCACAGATGGTATTCGCTGTTCTTATTGCTTGAGTCACTATTGGGAGCTACTGTAAATATTTAATTACATTAAATCTCACTGCGATTGTAATACATGAACAGTTGGCTATGATTCCGTAAATATATTTTAGGGCGTGTATTGAGGGAAATCTGATATCTGAGGATGGAATCCGATTTTTCCATGTCTTTCTCAGCTAAAGGTGTCCAAGGACTTCTCTCTATCTCTGGATATCCCAGAATGCATCACCAGAGGAGAGCAGCTTGTCCTCGAGGTCAACCTCTTCAACCATCTAGAACAAGACTTGGAGGTCAGTCAACTCTGCTGAATAGACAATGCAGGGGCAGTCAAGTTTTTTTGTTTGAACCTTAACAGTCTAACCATGAACTGTGATTTGTTATAGTGTGACTCACAAACTCAAGTTGTTCTCTGAAAATATCTTAGAAATCAACACTGTTGTCCCAATCTCTTTAAGGCAAACATTCATCATTGTTTTCTCATTCCAACAGGTCATTGTGTGGGTTGCTGAGAACCAGAGCTTTCAGTGTGCTGTGGGAGACAATGACCTTGTCTCTACGGTGATAGCACATACAGTGACTTTAAAGAGCAGGTGCAGTGCCACCACTCTTTTTCCCATCAGGCCCCTGGTTTATGGAGAGATAATGATGACTGTTAAAGCTCAAGCTGGACAGGTCTTGGAAGAGATTGTTCGCAAAGTACTTGTGAAGGTACAACTTTCGGAATAGTTTCATAATATAGCTTAGTTTCCAACTTACAACATGGAGTCTTGATGCATTTAAAAATATGAACAGTATCCCTCTGTCCACCTTTGATACACCCTTCCAGTTTCCGCTCTCCTTAGGTTTCCACAGACTAGTGTTAATTTAGACTAGATTTCCTCTTGAAACCGATCCAGTAACCACAGTGTGTGTCCTCCCAGCCCGAGGGTAAAGAACAGTGGTTCTCTGAGACACTGTTTCTGGAGGTGCCTCCGTCAACGCGGAACCTGTCCAGACAGCTCCACTTCTCCTTTCCCCGAGAAGTGCTGCCAGGCAGCCAGAGGGCTCACATAACAGTGGTTGGTATGTACCCGTCCCTAACGTATAACATTCATCTTTTGTTATCACCAACACAGCTCTGTTTTCCATTTAGGTGTCACGTGAACTCAACCACAGCGCACAGCCATGTTTCATTTTGTGTTTAGACGACGGATCATGCCGGGCAGGCACATGGCTGTCCCATAAAGAGCTGTCATTAACAGCGTTGGGTGTGAAATGTCCTGGCAAAACTGTATTTGTGGCAAGCCAACTCAGAGCAGCTGCTCGGTTGTTTGTTATGATCACCAATCAAGTCCAGCAGTGTTGAGTATTTCTCATCTTAGAATACTAACATTTGATGTCAAATCGTGTGGTCCTGGGTGTTTACTGAACAATGCATTTTTCATTTGTTCTTAACACCAAGGGCATTCTGGCATCTTCTTCTTTGTTATTTTATTGTCTCGCTGCCATATTTTGATCTTTTTCACTCCTTTTTCTTGTCGCTCCCTCTGATCTTACATTCTCCTTCTCTTCTGTCTAGGGTGTTGGTCTGAAATGTCCTCGCACGAAATGACGAATTCGTTTTGCCGTTTAAAATAACCTGTGTCATAATTAGCACCACGTTGTTTGGGTTGTGTAATGTCGGTTGAGGTCCTCCCTTCCCGTTTAATGTGTGTGTGTGTGTGCGTGATATGACAGGTGATGTCTTGGGCCTGTCCATCACGGGGCTGGGCTCGCTTGTTCAGATGCCTCATGGCTGCGGAGAGCAAAACATGATCCACTTCGCACCCAGCGTCTATGTGTTGCAACACCTGGCACAGTTTAACCAGTCCAATGAGGAGATCCGCAACAGGGCTCTCTCACTCATGACGGAAGGTGAGCACTGACTCCATGAGTGCCCTGGTAGCTCAGTGGGATATAACCCACGTCCCACGGTGGTGAGGTGAACAAAGCTCAGTTCAAATGTTGTATCTGTAAAGGGGTTGCATTGTAACCGCCATGGCGTCTCACTCCTCTATTCAGGTTATCAGAAAGAACTGTCATTTCAGAGAGACGATGGTTCTTTCAGTGCATTTGGAGACAGTGACAAGTCTGGCAGTACCTGGTAGGTAAAAAATAAATTCATTAATTAATGGTTCACGGTTCAGACTGAAGGCATTCATTTTAACATTTCTGCTCTCACACTTTTTTTTTTGGTGTCCAGGCTGACAGCATTTGTCCTGAGGTGTTTCCTGCAGGCCCAGTCCTTTATGGAGATTGACCAGATTGTTGTCACCAGGGCCATGGGCTGGTTGGTTCAGCAGCAGAGATCCCATGGAGAGTTTGTCGAGGTGGGCACGCTCATAAACACTGAGCTGCAGGGAGGCCTGGATGGACCCGTCTCTCTCACTGCATATGTACTGATGACACTGCTGGAGGACGAGAACTACATGGTGAGGAGAGCAAAAGTTCGCTTCATCCACTGTACGTCGACGGGAAGGTTGAAAGTGTGCGACATCTTAGTGAAAGCTAACATCCAAAGTCCAGCATCCACATGTTTTCTGTCACTGTCATGCTGTCCTCCACTGTCTTATTTGCGCAGAGCATGTTTCAAGCTAACGTGTCCATGGCCAAGACCTTTCTGGAAGACAGAGTGGCCAGCAGGGTGTCCAGTAACTACAGCCTGTGTCTGGTGGCCTACGCCCTGTCTCTAGCCAACAGTCGTGTGGCTGGCAAAGTCTTGACGGAGCTCATGAGGAGAGCTGATTTCAGAGGTGACAATATGCTGCCAGGGAGGAGACAGATTCCAGCCATGATGGCTCGTGACTGGGTGTTGATAATCAATGCCGCTTTTAGGTGATCCGTTGAGTAACTGTACGGCCTCAGCCATCAACATCAGCCATGTTATATAATGTGTATGTCCATACTGTTGATGAGGTGATAGCAACCCACCTACCTGAGAGACCCTGTTTGACCGGACTGTCCCTTCAGATGGTGTCCCGGCCTGGAGGACGTCTAGCGTAGAGGTAACTGACTCATGGCAGCCACGCGCAGCAGATATAGAAATGGCTGCTTATGTACTGCTGGCCCTAAACCAGCGGGCCAGAATTGAGGAAGGCTTCGACCTCATGAAGTGGCTGAGCCAGCAGAGGAACCACCTGGGAGGTTACGGGAGCACACAGGTGAGACCCGAACCTTACATGCTGTAGAATACCGTCAGGTCTTCCTTTTCTCCTGGCCAGCTTCTTCTATAGCCCTGTCTCAGTCTTAAAGTGAAGGTTTTCCTGTCAATGACAGTTGTTTTACAAAGATACCAGCGTTGACTCTTCCCTCTCTCAGGACACAGTGGTGGCCTTAAAGGCTCTGTCTGTCTATGCTGCTTTAAGTGGAGCGCATGCCATTGAGTTGGAGATCGAAGTGTCTGCGTCAGCCTCTCCTACGCTGTCCCACTTCATCATCAACTCCACCAACCACCTGGTTAACCAGAACAAAGAGGTAGAATATTTGCCCATAGTAGTAGTCTTCACATGTTTCAAGATGGCGGTTGCATGACAGTTATACAATATGCTACAGTATCTGTTATCTGACACCATATACAGTAAAACAGCCACCGTTTAAAGCCCTTGGCTGTAGTATTAAGCAATTTTTTTATTTTTCCAGATAGACTCTGAAAATGATTTAGTCATCGACATATTTATGGAGGGGAGAGGATTCGCCTTGTTTCAGGTATTGTATTCAGGGATACACTTCAATGGCTGAAGAGATTTTTGTCCAAAATCTTTCTGTGCACCGTTCTCTACCAGTAATTGTCCTATAATATGTTATCCCATAATCAAAGTTTTTCATGTATAACATGAGGCTCCTCTCCTGTGTCTACAAGCTCTCTGTCATTGTGGTATTCTTCTGGATAGGTAGTCCTTCTGGATAAGAGTGGCTGCTAAATTATATAAATGTAAACTTAACTGGTAAAATAACAGTATTATAAATAAAATACATGGTTTAAAGTACTTTATTTTGAAGGTATTACAGTGTTACTACATATTTACAGAGCTACTGACATGAGTAACAAACTAACTTCTACCTTCTCTCCTGTCGGTCAGCTGAATGTTTTCTACAGCATGAAGGACAAAGTGCTATTTGAAACTAGCCCCGCTAACAAAGAGCATGAAAGTTTCTCTCTCGACGTCAAGGTGATTGATGACGAGAATGACCTGGACCATATTATGTTATCTGTATGCACCAGGTAACTGTCATCTCTATTGAAGTCATTTGCCCATTTGTATTCAGGCTTAAACTTTATCTGTTACATGCAGTGGCCCTGTTTTGAATCGCTTTCCCCGAATAGTTTTGACAGTTGTAGTAATATACATCCACCATGTACAATGATGTAATCCACTTCTGTGTTAGTCTTTTGGCGAGCCAGAGGATAGCTCAGACAGGTATGGTGCTGTTGGATGTGGGCGTGCTCAGTGGCTTTACTCTGGCCCCAAATGCCGTTGCCATAGGAGACCTGATAAAGAAAATGGAGAATGCTTCTGGAAAAGTTATCCTGTATTTAGATTCAGTAAGTTGACTTCATCCTTCTGTTCAGATATAATAGCAGCAAAGTTTCGCAATGGATTTTCTAAACGCTGGACGATTCATTTGTGTCTTGTGACAACCAAACTATTTTATGTGCAGCTGACCACAAAAGAGGTGTGCATCAAATTACCAATGATAAGGGTGTTTAAAGTGTCTCGTGTGCAAGATGCTGTTGTTCAGGTCTACGACTACTATGAACCTAGTGAGTAACCGTCAAAGCAGATAATCACCCATTTAGACAGTCATCCATTCTTATTCTCCCTCTGGTTATCAACACAATATTTATCCACGCAGATTTTATCCACACCGAAATGTATCCACACAATATTTATCCACACAATATTTATCAACATAATATCTATCCACACAACATTTATCAACACAATGTCTATCCAGCACAATATTTATCGAAACAATGTTTACCAATACAATATTTTTCTTGGCTATCTCACAGGGCGTAGAGCGGTGAGGTCCTACAACTCAAAGGTAATGCAGGAACTAAACGTCTGTGCCTTCTGTGGGAGAGACTGCGGTCTCTGTGGACATGAGGTATTGATCAATGGCTCTTCCACCCGTTCCAGACAGAGCAGCACCATCTACTGTTTGGGATTTGTACTGGTTGTAATCATAGCTCTACTGTTAAGTGCATATTGTAGAAACCAATATCAGAAGAGAGCTTCTGGACTGGGTGGCTTTTGTTTTCATTTTCAGAAGAGAATATCTATGTATAAAAATATTAATTAATAACAGATTATTATAATTCTAGAGTGGATCCCAGTTCTGTTTCCCTGCTTTGCTCTTATCCTTTCATATATTTTGTTTCATATATTTTAAGGACATTGGTGTTTGGTTTCACATTGGGAAAAACGTTATTTTAATTTGCTTTAGCCTGAATCAGTATATTGTTCAAATCTGAGTAATGTCTAATTAGTTATTTTGATGCGTTGGATCGAATGTTTAATGTAGTTCTGTTAGCAGGACACGGTTTTCCATCCACTATTATATGAATGTATTGCCAGACTAAATAAATCATGATATGCATCCTACATTCTTCATATTTGACAACAGAACAGAAGTTGCTCTTTCTCATCCTTCACATCTACGACCCTGTGGAAGGAGATGGCAGTAACGTTAATATGGTGCAGTAAAATAGTGAACTCTGATTTATTCTGCTAGCACTCGCCGTGACTCCATACAAATGAATCCCTGGTGGGTTCAATCTTCTTAAGCTCACTATGATGAATGGAACCCATGGCAACATCTGGTTGTCGCTCCTCTGTGGGTTGGCATAAATCTAACAGCTTTAGGAGAGGTGCCACTCTGCCACACTAAGAGAGGGGCCATGGTTTCTGTCTAGTGTCAGTCAATTGTATATACAACAAGGATGAAAAGACTTGAAACTCTTAGGGGAGGAATGTCTAATCTCACATGTGTGACTGTCTCTAGAGTACCTGTCATTGGGATATCTCTCACCGCATCTTTAGTGCGCTGCAGATCAAAGCAGCAGAGTGACAGTTTGATGGCTTCGTGCTCTCTGGCTTTCACATTGTAATTCCTTGCTCTTGCTGTTCCGCACGACACCACTCCATCAGAATCGATGTAACTTGTCCCCTGCCTTGTCTACAGCCAGCTGAATGGGGATTCCCAGTGTACAGATGGACGGACAAGACAGACAGACAGACAGACAGACAGACATGGGATAAGACATTGTGTGTATTGTAGGCAGCTGCTACAGCAGGAACATTCCAGAATACCACATACTTAATGATTAAATCTACAGTGAGCGCAACCTGCCAATCTTTCCAGCCAGTTGGCTGTGTGGTCCACTATAACGCACAGCGGAGTGACAGAGTGGAACCGCATCATACAAAATTTACGGGAAACAATTGTCATCACCAGAGAACATATATGTAACTGTTATTGTGCATAGGAAAGACTGGATGCAGGGAGCCGCCTTGCTTCTCCTGGGTGGTGGCGAGAAGTAAACAAAGACAGTCACTGAAATGTACGTGTTACTGCTGTAAGTCAGCTGTGACAGCACTCATCTGCATGGTTTCGGTCTACGGGGAGGTAAATAACTCACAGGAGGTTTTCTAAGCCCAAGGAAATATAGGAATGTAAAGGAGCCTGGCCGCTGTACACACAAACAACCATGGCACAGAGCATTTTGTGCAGCTACGAATATCATTATAAGAACACCTCAGCTGCAGGGTCTTCGAGGTCTGTCAACAACACACTTTCCATCTACGCGAAAAAATTAAAGAATGCTTTGTTTCAAGGAATTTGGTGTTTCCGAGGGCAAGCCCTCAATACTGGAGTCCTCACTCAGTATCCAGGGCGGACAAGCCTAGGCTGCCCGGTGGCCAGTAGATGGCAGGCTTGGCATTACCCTGCTCTTATATCCAAAGGTTGTGTTGTAATCAAAAGCAAACAGCAACAAATATGTTCTTTTCTTTCTTACTCTCTTTCCAGAATGCCCAAAAGATTGCCCACATTAACACAGGACCATATGATGGGAAAATGCAGGCTTTTCTCTGGGTGTTGAAATCCATCATTTTTATAACAACATAATATTATGCGATGTCGTTGCTTCAGTCTGCCAACACCTAACGTAATTTGTGAAATTGGGTGTAATAGGCGATTGTAATCCTAGCCTGAGGAGCTATAGTTTCCTTTTAGGGATTTTCATTGTAGTTGGTTTGCAAATGGTTACATAGGTGACAAAGTATTGGTCAATGTGAGAGGCTAATAAAATGTTAACATTCTTTAAGTTAGGAGCTAAAAATGAATGGCAGTATGAATTTTCTCTGGCAGGGTAGGTGTCTCCAAGGAAATGTAGCTTTGTTATTTTGACCTGACTGTAGCCCTGAGAAGCAACTCCCTAAGTTTGATCTCCCACTCTTACCCAACTCTCTGGTTGGGGCCCAGGTGCCTGGACAGGCCCTGCAAAATATTATATGCAAACAATGTAAACTAAGTTGTAACAACATCTACTGAAACTGCAGTTATTTTGAATATTCAAAAATAACTTATTTGCCTTGTTCCCCATGTAATGTTTCTAATATGTAAATTTTTTCCAAACTATAATCTGCGAGTATTAAAATACAAAATGTGTAAAAATATTAAAAATAAAAAAAACACTTTTATAGTAAAAATGATAACCATTTAAATGTGTTGTATTGAGAAACCTTTACCATTAAAAAGAAAAATCATAATCCACAAGTAGCAAAAATGTGCAGTTTCTTTAAAATACTCTTCACTACTGTATAAAAGATTAATTGTTTTCTCAAATGTGCACCATTTGTGTATTTTTTCCATCCCCCTAAACACAGCTGGTTTGAGGTTACGGTAACTTGAACTGGTCAGTGGTGGGCTGCTGTAGTTTAAAAAAATCACAATCTCAGATTGTTATACATTGAGTCAAAATACCATTGTTCTCTTTTTTCCACTGGTTTCAATCAACTGATAAGGTTGTATGATGTTTTTGTAGGCCTAGTGATGATTTGTTTATACTTTTTGTTTATAACTGTTACCTTATGTCTAGACAGTCAATACATAATTAGTCAGTCCCTTGTAACTTAAGCATATGCTTGGCATAATGTAATTAACATTTTACAATGTAAACTTTGTACAATCAGAACAATCCAACTCGAGTCAGATTTATTTGTAATCGGCTTCTTTCCTTTATTTGCATTGTCTTATACTGGTCACAAGCTACACACTTCTATATGGTATTATTATTATTTCCTTTGATACAGTGTCTTATGAAAGTATTCAGACCCCTAACCAATTTTCTCAAATTACTGTAAAAATTAAGTAAAAAGAGTACATTTAAATTCTGTTCTGTTATTTCATTATAAAACCCTGAAACTGAAAATCTGGAGAAAAAAAACTGAAATACATTGTGTGCATTAGTATTCAATTCCTGTTCAGTGAAATTTCCCAATTTACACAGATGAAAGAAATTGCCCTAATGACATCACAACTGATGTCCACCTGTGAAACATTGACATTGCTTTCAATTTTTCTTTCACTGTTGAAGAATGATTGATCAGACTTTGAATGTGAAGCTGAATCTGAAGTTTAAACGCTACAAATGCGTAGATTAGGAAAATAGAACCAAGTAATATCCAGGTGTTTGGACATACCAGTGAGCACGGTCGATTTTATCACCAGAGAGTTGAAGCTGCATCACATCACACAGGTCCAGCCGGGGAGGAGACTGGGGAAAGAAGCCACAGAGAGTAACAATGAAGGAGTAATTGTGCACCAGCCGACCAAATCAAGAGCTCTGTACTGGCCTGTATTGGAAGGTGGCAAAAAAGAAGAATGAGTACTTAAAAAATACCATCTGAAAACGTTTGTTTTCTGGACAGATGAGATCAAGTTACAACTTTTGGGCCAAAACTTAAAGCACATGTGACATAAACACTGCGCATGTTTCAAAACACACCATCCCTAGAGGGAACTATGGTGGCGACAGCATCATGTTGTGGAGATTCTTCTTATCAGCAGGGACTGGGCAGCTTGTTAAAAATGAAGTATGAATGGTGCAAATTACAGGAAAATACTGCAAGAGAAGATGCTTCAGTTGGCAAAAAAATAAGCTTGGGAGGAAATTCACCTTTCAGCAAGACAATGATCCCAAGCACAAGACCAAAGCAATTTTGAGCAAATATAATCTGTGGCACTTTTAGAAAATTGAGTTTTATAAGCATCATCCAAACTTACTCATATCACATGGAGTAAATCTGACAGGAAGAATGGGCCAAAATCACCCAAACACTTTGTGCAAATCTGTTACATACTTGCTCCCAAAATATCCTAAAGCTGTGCGACAAAAAGTAACTCTACCAAAAAATAATGTGTTTGATTTGAATATGTACGTAAGCAACATATTTCACTTTTCAATTTTTCAAACAAATTATCAACATGAAATCAGTGTCACCTGACAAAAAGTTTCAAAAGAGTTTCAAAACATACTATTATCTAAAAAAACAATTGTTGATTTTGCATTGCATCACAGAAGAAATCCCTGGCTACTGCTGGTTGTGCAGACATCTTGTTCTTGTTCTTATTGTCAGTTTCTCAGTTTTTAGATAACATCATTACATTCACTTTTAAACATAAATAAGAACCATTGTATTCATATTGTTTAACATCAAAGACTCTCAGAGACGGTTGGCTAAGATACCACAAGGTTACAGATTATATAAACAAAGAAAGGAGACGTGATCCCCATCCCCTAATGGGAAGCAGGCTGTGTAACCAGATCAACGTGTAGGCCTAACGCTGTCGACATCTTACACAAGGAAGACAAAGATTTGTAGACTTTGCTTTACAAATACTCCCCTGTGACTTAATGGGGATGAGTTTGATTCACTCTGCGTCTGATTTTGCATTGGACGCTAGAGATCCTATTACAGTCCCGTGAATCAAACTGTAATACAGCATACATGGGGGTTTTATAACAGAAAGGCAGCACATATACACATTACATGGCTGGTTACCTAATCCAGTTAACCACTATGAAACACCACAGGGGGCTCCTGAGTCGATCAGAAGACAGACCGGGAACCGAGGAGCACCCCGGAGATGGGCACCTGACTGGCCTGTGATGTCTGCCATGACGACGCGCACGTTTGGCAGGCCACGCTCCAGTCATCAGGAGGGCCATGGAAACTCTTCTGAGCTTTCATCCCACCCAGGCTGTGTATTTACACAACCCTTTTTAGCTGCACTCTGCGCTATCCCTTCAGTGAACCTTCACAGTGCCTCACAGACAGCCCTGCTTTGCTGCGGGGGGATTGGCTGATCTAACCCAGACATAGAGAGATTAGAGAGACTGTCAGGACAAAGAAACCAGAAACGATTAGCTTTACTCATCCCAGACATCTGAAACCACCCTAACATCACAGCAGTACCGTCATACTTCCAGGTAGGGGTCACGCAAGCTTGCACCTCCGGAAAGGTTACGCCGTCATCGCTGTTTATTCAGATGAAATGGGAATGAAAGTGTGTGTGTGTCTGTGTGCGTGACTAGATCACAAGAGACTGACATTCAAAGACTACTAACTCAGAGTCATCAATCACAATTCAGAAATATCATTCCAGACAGGAAGTCATCATTAGTTTGAGTCAACCCTGGCCGGGCTGTGCAGTGAGAGGTGGAATCCCTGTTTTTTTCCAAGCCCCAGAGGCTTTTAAACCAATGACGCTGTTCTCAATGTGATGACAGGGCAAAGCCTTAGAGGGTGTAACTATATGAGCTGATGACTATGCCTTTATTAATTGATTCTTTCTGACTTTTGAATCATATCACTTCTGCTGCCTCCATGTGTGATTCATCTGGCCTGATGCTTTGGTGTGGCTTTGCGCCAGTGAAGCCTTTTGAATGAAAATGGTTTTAAACCTCACTGTTAAACTGGACAAATCTCAACTTGACCAAAGGATGCTACTGTTGCCCAAGAAAAGCAATGCTATACTGTCAACAGACCTGTTACAGTACCCTGCAGTACAAGCAAGGAGCTAACTGTCAACAGACCCGCTACAGTACCTCGCAGTACAAGCAAGAAGCTAACTGTGCTGCATACATTGAGGGAAAAAAGTGTTTGATCCCCTGCTGATTTTGTACGTTTGCCCACTGACAAAGAAATGATAGTCTATAATTTTAACGGTAGGTTTATTTGAACAGTGAGAGACGAAATAACAACAAAAAAATCCAGAAAAACACGTCAAAAATGTTATAAATTTATTTGCATTTTAATGAGTGAAATAAGTAAATAAGTGTCCCTGGACCCCCCTGTCTCAGCCCTAAGGTCTTACGCTGCTGTACTATTGTGCTGGGGGAGTAGGGTCAGTTCTCCTTCTCCACTATAAATCCTTGTAGATCTAAGGAATGCATTTTCTAAATTTTCCCTGTCTCCTGTCGTTTTAAACTTAGGAGGACATGAGGTCTTGGCCCATGCCAGAGGTGTACCAGGCTTGAAAGACCTGTTGCTGTCCTTGTCCAAAGCCCTCCTGGTTGTGCTGCAGATCAAGACGATACCTGACAATTTCATTTTTAAGGCCGGGTGTTTTGTAAAAGCACTTTGTGACAACTGTTGATGTAAAAAGGGCTTTATAAATTAATTTGATTGATTGAAGTATTCGACCCCTCTGCAAAACATGACTTAGTACATGGTGGCAAAACCCTTGTTGGCAATCACAGAGGTCAGATGTTTCTTGTAGTTGGCCACCAGGTTTGAACACATCTCAGGAGGGATTTTGTCCCGCTCCTCTTTGCAGATCTTCTCCAAGTCATTAAGGTTTCGAGGCTGACGTCCACCTCCATGTTTGTTGGTGGGGATGGTGTTCTTGGGATCATAGGCAGCATTCCTCCTCCTCCAAACACGGCGAGTTGAGTTGATGCCAAAGAGCTCGATCTGACCACAAAACCTTCACCCAGTTTGGTCTCATCTGACCACAACACCTTCACCCAGTTCTCCTCTGAATCATTCAGATGTTCATTGGCAAACATCAGACGGGCCTGTACATATGCTTTCTTGAGCAGCGGGACCTTGCGGGCACTGCAGGATTTCAGTCCTTCACGGCGTAGTGTTACCAATTGTTTTCTTGGTGACTATGGTCCCAGCTGCCTTGAGATCATTGATAAGATCCTCCCGTGTAGTTCTGGGATGATTCCTCACCGTTCTCATGATCATTGCAACTCCACGAGGTGAGATCTTGCATGCAGCCCCAGACCGAGGGAGATTGACAGTTCTTTTGTGTTTCTTCCATTTGCCAATAATCGCACCAACTGTTGTCACCTTCTCACCAAGCTGCTTGGCGATGGTAGCCCATTCCAGCCTTGTGTAGGTCTACAATCTTTTCCCTGACATCCTTGGACAGCTCTTTGGTCTTGGCCATGGGGGAGAGTTTGGAATCTGATTGATTGCTTCTGTGGACAGATGTCTTTTATACAGGTAACAAGGTGAGATTAGGAGCACTCCCTTTAAGAGTGTGCTCCTAATCTCAGCTCGTTACCTGTATAAAAGACACCTGGGAGCCAGAAATCTTTCTGATTGAGAGGGGATCAAATACTTATTTCACTTATTAAAATGCACATCAATTTATAACATTTTTGACATGCTTTTTTCTGGATTTTTTTGTTGTTATTCTGTCTCTCACTGTTCAAATAAACCTACCATTAAAATGATAGACTGATCATTTCTTTGTCAGTGGGCAAACGTACAAAATCAGCAGGGGATCAAATATTTTTTTCCCTCACTGTATATTAGATTTTGAGCCACTCATGGAGGAGTGTAGAGGACAATTAGTAACAGATAAGTGTTTATGGTTTCTCCAAACTAAATGTGACTTCTGTTTTCAACTCATTTTTAACCTGTCACATGATCAGACAGCAAACACATATTTCCTCTACCACAATAGCCAATTTGACAAGTCACAAACAGGTGAAGCCTGTGGACTTGTGAAATAAACCATCACTCTGTGTTATCACAGTGACGCAGGCCCCAGGATTAATGAGGAGTTGCAAACTGCTAAATGTTAGGGAAACAACAGGTAAAAATCGGGTAACACCTGTGCAGAATGGATCTGCTCTGGTCAACGGTATGGTTCTTAACATCTCTAGATGTGTTCCACCCACACCCCATTCTACACATATTCCAATGAGGGCTTTGGCATTCTTTAGACTGAAAGCGCTGAGCTGTTGTCTAAAAACTTCACAGTTTATATATATATTCAGATGGTTTATTTGGTATTCAGGCAGTATAAAAATCAGGAGCATGATTTTTTTTTTCTCTCCAGCTACCATACTGCAGGGCTCATCTGATCCAAAACTACTGTGCAAACATACACAGAGTTGCAGAGAGGTACTCTGGATATGCAAACATTAGCCTGATATACAACTATAGGTCATATTGTATAACTTTGTATATTGTACAACTTGCGAAACAAGGAAACATTATTCAAACTGATAATCAAACAAATTATTTTATTTAGACTTTATTGTTGGTCACAATTAAATGTGAAAAAGGTCTGAAATGATTTGTCTTGATTTCAGCCATTCCATAAACTGAAACAGCATTGTCAGTAGGGGTTTGTAGACTTATCTCTTAAATCCTCATTCATATTTTAATAAGTCACACTGTGTTTAGTCTGACTGTGGGCTTTATGAAACAAATTTGATTATTTGCTGGCCAGTCCACTTCTGACTTACCAGAAGATTATAATCCAGGTCAGCAGCACAACCAGGTGGACCGGGACAAAGACAACCAGATGGGCCATGGGTAGTGACAGTAGAAGTCTTCAGGCAGACACTAGATCTGCAACACAAGCAGGAGGACTTCAATAATTCAGTGAAGTTCCCCCTGTTATCAGACTGCTCATCCTCATGATCTGCTTGTTGGGTTGTCTTTTACATGTTGTGTAGCGAAGTGTCTCCACCACTGCCTGGAAAGTTTTGTCTGAGTTGACAACAGGACGTCCAAGTCCAAGAGCTGTCTGGGGCTAACTGACTATTGTGAGACAATATGTGTACAGTATGTGCACAAAAGACTCTGCTATGAAGTGTTTGTTTATAATGTTGCTTTTTCAAAAATTGTCTTGTGTCTTTTTATTTTTAGTTTTATCTCATTAAAGTACTCCAATCATTGCAGATATGGAATGCTTGAATGTGTAGACTAGCTGCTGTAGTTGTATACCTGCTTTCCTGACAGATATATGTAGGCCAGAAGATACAAATTATATTTTACAGCGGGGACAAAGCAATAGTAAGTTGGACACTTGAAGACTGGGCATCATATGTTTTTGCTTAACTGAATTAGAGAGGAGTAGATACCTAAAGAGGAGTGGCCACTGAGGAACTTTAAACACCAAAATTAGCTAGTAACAACTTGTTTCTGAATAACAGGAAGGGCTGTTGCAACAACACTTTGTTACTTGTTTTCTTTGGTACAATGGGAGTTTGATAACGAAAGTTGACATTTGAACTAACATTAACTGGTTCCCACACATAAAACATTACATTTCTGTTCCAGAACATTACAGACCACTTTCATTCCCTATTTCGTTTTGGTAATTTGAAACATATTTTCCACATGAGTTCAGCTGGTCATCTGAACATGATGTTGTCAAAAAGGTAATGTCTTCCTTTAATCTTCCACTTGCACAGCCAGAAGAGGACTGTTCCCTCAGAGTCTGATTCTTCACTAGGTTTCTTCCTAAGTCCAACCCTATTAGGGAGTTTTTTGTAGTCTCTGTGGAGCAATTCCTGTTGTTGCTTGCTCTTTGGGGTTTCAGACTGGGTAAAAGCACTTTGTGCTGATGTAAAAAAGGGCTTTTTAAAATTAATTTGATTGATTGATTAATGAAGACCATGCCCATAAGTCCTATAACATTCTAGTAAGGTGATGAGTGGTTCCTTGTTTTCTGCGCTTTCTTTGTAGCGCTTTGCATATAGTTCAATTTTGGTGTAATCAGACCAGATAATCTTTTTCTTTTTTATGCCTTTTACTCAGGAGATGCTTCCATCTAACCACTCTGATAGAAAGGCCTGATTGATAGAGTGCTGCAGAGATGGTTGTCTTTTTGGCAGGTTCCCCAATATCTTGAGAAAAACTCAGAAGCTTTGTTAAAGCTGCCATTGTGTTCTTTGTCACGTCCCTGACAAAGACCCTCATTTCCCATTTACTTAGTTTGACCGAACTGCCAGCTCTACAAAGAGTCTTGGTGGTTCCAAACTTTTTTCATTTCACAATGATAAAGCTCACTGTGCTTCTGGAAACTTGTTTTTAATGTTTTTAAGCATTTATTCATAACCTTCCTCAGATCTGAGCCTTGACACAATTCTATCTCGGAGGTCTACGGAGAGTTCCTTGAAGATCATGGCTTGGTTTTTGCACTCACACGCACTGCAGTGTGAGACCTTATATATTTACAGGTGGGTGCCTTTCTAAATCATGTCCAATCTATTGAATTTGCCAAAAGTGGACTCCAAACAAGTTCTAGAGACACCTCAAAGATGATCAAAGGATACACAATGCATCGGAGCAGAATTTGGATTTCCAACTCAAAGGTTCTAAATACATATGTACATCGCTTTGTCATTATGGGTTGTGTCTAGACTTGTGGCAAAAAAAAAATGTGATCAATTGTAAATTAAGTCAATGACACAATAAAATACGTAGAAATTGAAGATCTCTGAATACTTTTTGGGAAAGGCACTGTATAACATTCTGATAGGGATTTCCCCCCCGGGATGTGAAGGTTAAAGGCCAAGTGCTATCCGTACTCCCATCATCCCCTACTTTCCACATCCTGATCATGATTTACTCCAGGGTCTGAAGGTTAAAGTCCAGGTGTCATCCGTACTACCGTCATCCTCTTCCTCCCCACATGCTGAAAGGGATTCACTCCATGGTCTGAAGGTTAAAAGCCAAGTGTCATCCATACTCCCATCATCCCCTTCTCTCCACATTCTGGAAAGGATTCGTTTCTGATGAGGTTAAAGCCTGAATGTTATATGAGTCCATTCCTGTGACTTGGCCTAAGATGGTCTGCATGTTGAACTCTCCACTGACAGACAGATTGTTCAACACTTTTTTTCCAGGGTCTGAGTCCATCCCCCCCAATCTCCTCCAAGGGAATAATACATACCACAAAAATATAGGCTTTTGTTGAAGTATGCATTCCATGGAATGTATTTTTGATGGCTCACTTCTGAAGTTTGAGTTTCACATGAAACGAGTCTTCTGCTTCTGTTTGCTGGATATTGCCCTGGACCTTCACACTGGGCTCTATACACACACAAACATCACATTCTTTTCCGCACATCAAACGATGAGCGCCATGTAAATGAAAGCCACGACATTGACTAAGTAGTACTGTTCAATTTCCAGCAATGTCATGTGTTTGGAAATTACAATCATTTGTCTTGGCTAGAGTCATTTCATTGTCAGACCGTCTCATGACACCTGAAAAGGTTTGTAATATTTGGCCTCACCTTGGCCTCTGTTTTCCTACACTGAACATACTGTTTGTAGATCAGTTCTTATGGATTTGATGAATACGTCTGATGAGAATTATGGCTTTTACGTTGCAATAAATGTATTACTTGAGAAGGATAAATTCCTTAAAAATATGGAGAAAAAGGTACTGACATACATGTCATGTCAATATACTGTCTGTAGTTTATCATGCATATGGTTGTTAACTATGCTTAATAAACTCTTACGAATCAGAGGGGTGAGTTTTGGCATCGATGATAAATGAAGAAAGCCAGAGTCCAAAAATGTGAGACCAAAGTGGATGTGATAGCTAGACTACATAATCTTCAGTGCCACATAGGTACATATGGGCAAGACATCAGGTGAGACGTCAATCTGTTCTCCTTATGATGCCTGACTCGAGAAATACATCAGTCCACCGCAAAGAGGGTGAAAGCAGAGTTACACTGTTCCCAGGGCCTCATTAATCAAGGGGTTTGCATGCTAAAACTTGACAGCACGCACCACTTTTCCAGCAAACCTCTGTGTTTATCATTTGAACTTTACGTTAATGTTGACCCATGCATAGGCAAAACATTCAGGGTTGAAGAATTGTATTCCAAGGAACCGTTATTCTTCTGGGGGAAATGGAAGTGTTTGATCCATGGAAATGGTAGTAATGGGCTTATGTCAATTAAAATTGGCTTACATCTGATATCACCATTAAACCAATGATTCAGCCAATCATCGTTAAAGAAATAAACATTGTAGGCCTATGACGATTTAAAAGCAGGCAGTCTATAAACATTTGCTTTGCCTGTACTATAAAAAAAATAATGCTTTATGACATTTGTTTTTATCGCTATTAATCTAATCATTCAGCTTTAAGTGCCTGGCAAGCCCCCTGAGTTGTTATGACTTGTCTGGCTGTGAATGTTAAGGTTTCATGTGCATTTTCTATTGCAGCCTGGCCTATTTAACATATTTTTTACAGTCTACAGCTTAGCATTTTCATAATTAGCTTCCTAATTTAAAATGTCTAGACAAGAAAGGAATGGGTATGTGTGCTTCTTTCTTGAGAATGCATTCTCTGTCTTGTGCTATTTTGTAAAGATGTTTTATTTTATATGGACTTGTTAAAAAGGTCTTTCCTGTCTGCCAATCAGTAGGCTGGAATGGACATTTAAACTCTGTCTCCACCCACTCTAGTTCTCAGTCTTTTTTATCTTCAGTAGAGGCGGACTTCAGTAGAGGCTGGGAATCAGGTTTTTAGTGTATTCTTGAAGAGTTACATGCACAAAGTTCGGTGCCTGTAGTATAAGAGATTGTTTATAATGATTAATGTGTACTACTGAAATAATTTCAGTGCTTTTTATGTTATTAGACTGACTCTATTTTTGTATGAATCTCGTCTAAATTAATAATTGCCAGCGATGATCCTAAATATTATGTTCATGTCACAGTTACTGCAGGATTGTGTGTTACGTTTCATCCCCTCGTCATCCCAGGTTCCATTGCATTGCAAGCCCACCAAGCTAACTTCTAAATCAATTTCAGCCAGGGCCTTCCTGGTTGGAGCCTACATTGTATCTGCCGGAGCATCGAGAGCACTGTCAATGTCCCCCAGCTTCTCTCCTGACCAACGTCTATCAAGGCCCCCTGCCCTGAGCCTCCAGAGAGTCAGATCTGTTTAGGCCCCACAGAGCAGTTGTCTGAGTGTTCGTAAGCAGAGGCTCAGTTGTAGGTTCTATTAAGCTGTCTGGCTGAATTTAATAATCGATACATGGGATTAATTATTGCGTTCTGTGTCCAATTATCAGCCCTAAATGTGTCTTTTCATTTTTTTCTCTTATGAATCCTGCCGTTGATGTTGTAGAACTCCGCTGCCATTGTTCAAATGAACTTAACAGTCGTTCAAATGAATGATAAAATCAAACAAGTCCGTCATTTTATGAGTCATTTCATTGTAACTTAAGAAAAAGCTCTGTGCATGTTTTCGTTCATACAGTACACCTGTGACTATCGTGACAATCAATAATCAACTAACTACATCTATCATTGTGATTATAAGTAATAAACGTGCTTAGCTGGCTTGATACATTTGTCTTTTGCAAATGTAAAACAGACAGATGTTGGACGCAGCAGCTATCGAGCTGGAGGACAGCAAATGAATCCCACCGGTGCTGTTGTGCAGAGCTCTGCTGCCAACTGAATGAACAAAACAATTCAAATGAACGACACTACTGAGAGTCTCACATGTCCTACTTACGCAAGTCACGTCTCCCTCAATCATTCTTCCAGGTTAAAAACCCCAAAGCTCAGCGTGACTTTTGTGACTTTAAAACATGGAAAAATCCCGCGTGACTGTGCATAACTGGGCTGATGGCTCTATTGCCACACACACCAAAAAAATAACCACACAATCACATCTCATTCTGGGTCATACGACTTTTTTGCCTCTAAATGTGAATCTGGGCAGGTGACCGACCAAGCTAATTTGTTTAATTACAAGTGCGGGTAGCCTACAGCGTTCCAGACAGTTCTTCCCAAAAAAGGAACCGATCTTCTCTCTGTCCCAAATTAGAAGTCATCTCAAGTCAAGCACTGTTTGCAATGTTCTGGTAGTTAATAGGCTGTGTGCAGACACAATTGCTTAACTGCATTAACAGTGGTTATAATGTAAAAATATTGATATATTTACAGAACCACAATGATCACATTTTGCGTAATATATATGTGTCTGAGGGGTGGCCAAGACTAAATATCCACTCTGGATATGGACATATTTGCCTTGGTCTTGACAGTTTGTACTTGGTCAGACCAAAGTAGAGTCAGCTTCAGTCAAGATAAAATGCAGGCGTTTGCAGACAACTGTTTGAGCATGAATAGAATTAGCCTACTGTATGTTGTAATAGGCCTATGCAAGTTTATTGTAACGTGAACTCAAACCAAAGAGAGTGAGAAAGGTGAAGGTGATACAAGTGCTAAAATAACCTATTCTAAACTATTCAGTACTGCAATGCATAGAAAATGTAATTGATATAGAATGTTTCTTTTTATTCTTTAAATATAACTTTGGTTTGATTCGAAGTATCATCACACAGACCCAAGATTTATTGTCACTGAGCATGACCTGACGAGCGATATACAATGGCAACGTATATCCAGGAAGTCCTCCACCGTACAGATCTGCAAGGTCTCTGATGGACACGCTCCCCTGTGTGCGCGTTGCCGAGGACCTGAAGTGGTCCAACCGCATTGACACCGTGGGTTAGGGAATGTGTGACAGTGCTTCTCAAACCTCCGGCGGCTGAGGAAATCCGGCAGGTCCCTGGGGTCCTCCACAAACCACTACACAGGCCCCATCATGAACAACTGCACACCTTGCGATCGCCAGGCCCTTTGGAGAACAGGAGCACACACTGTCAGCGCTCCAACACAGTCCACACTGCTGTCTCATGCTGAACATTGTATACACTGCTCCTGAATTACAGTCACTTTCCATTAAGTTATATCCAGATGACTTCATTACTATACTGTTTTAGATATACAGTACGCACATCTGTCCTACTTTATACTTGTATGTACTTTCTCTCTTGTGCTTTGTTTTATGTAAGATATGAGCTCTCTGTTTACCTGACTGGATTGCTTAAGAGACAATGTGAAATGCAACCTATGAAATGTTTATTTTGAACCTAATGATACATCAAATGAGGGCCTCTTTGTCACTATAAAAGGTGAATGGGATTTTCTTAGCAGGGTTGTAACTGCTTGCCCACGTGTGCACAAATATAGTATTGCTCGGATATATCAGCGGAAAAATTTATACATCGTGTGTGATTGTACTGATTAAGCCCCTATCAAGGACCTCAATGTGTTTCAGCGTTTAGTGACAGAATGTGCCCAGTGGGTAAATGAGGCCCCTAGTGGGAAACATAACCAAGCAAAACATGTCTCTGGTTAGAAAGGTCACAGCTCCCAGCGTACTCTGTTTACTACAGGTTCAACCTTTCTGCATTTTTCTCTCTGTGGACCTCAGGAAGCCGACCAACCCCTCTTCCTCTGATACCTTCTGCCTGATCACGATCATGCCACACCTTGGCAGGTCATCTTTGAAGACTTTCTGTGAGAGGGAAGCAGGGACAATAAATGAGAGAAAGAGTGAAATACTGTAAAATGGATTAAGCGGCTAACCTGAACCCTGTCGTTCTGCGGCCGAGTTGGGGAGAGTGGGGGCCATTATCTTGTCTAGACTAGACAGCCTCTGATGTATGACAGCAAGACTGGCCGCAGAGCCCAGGGGGAGGGGAGGGACATCCATTTACATCAACCCCCCCCCCCCC